>PVJA010008105.1:0-65794 GCA_004027025.1 Myocastor coypus
AACAAAAGAAATTTATGACAACCAGTCAGCCCTACAAAGAGTACTGACAGATATTTTGGAAAGAGACAAGAATGACTACAACTTCAAATCACAGGAAAGGAACCACCAAGTAGAGCAACCAATTAAACGAGGGGGAAACGTAGGGAACCTACAACTGGAAAATAACATCACAAAGATAAACCAACTGATATCTGTTATAACTATCAATATAAATGGGTTCAACTTACCTATCAAGAAAGTAGACTGGAAAAAGTGTGTCAAGAAACCAAATCCAACAATATTCTGTGTACTAGAAACAGATTTAACTCCAAAGGAAATTAAAGACTGAAAGCCAAAAGATGGGAAACAGTTCTCCATGTGAAAGGAAACATACATTTTAGGGGAGACTACAAGAGGAAGAGATAACTATAATAAATATATATAGACCCAATATTTGAGCCCAAAAATACATGAGACAAATTTTAGCAAGCATGTACAATCAAATGAACAATAACACAATAACACTGAAGACTCTACAGCCATACAAAAAGATAGATCATGGAGACAAAACTCAGCAAAGAAATAACAGAACTAAACAAAACTAAACTTATAAAGAAATGGTCTTAGTAGAACTTCACAGAGTGTTCCATCTAACAACATCAAAAGACACGTTCTTCTCAGGGGCACATGAGATGTTCTCCAACATAGACCATGTACTAGCCCAGAGGGTGCTTAAGTAAATGCAAAGGAATTGAAATAATCCCATGCATGTTATGTGACCATTATGCAATGTGACTGGTAATTATTAGAAAAAAAAAAAAAACAGTAAAAGCTATATAAACTTATGGAAATTAAATAACACCCGCCCCCCATAAAATCAGTGGGTCGCAGACAAAATTAAACAATATTTAAAATCCAATAAAAATGCAGTGCAGTTTACTGAAGCCTGGGGAATGCAATGAAAGCTGTCTGGAGAGGTAAATTTATAGTAATAAATTTTTATATTAAGCAAACATAATGAGCCCAAATAAACAATCTTATACTATACCTCAGGCTCTTAGAAAATGAAGTGTAAGTCAAGCAAAATCCCAATGAATTCAGGTAAGAGTCGATCGAAAAATCAATGCAGTGGAGATGAAGGGAAAAAATACAAAGAATTAATCAATGGAATATTTTATTATTCACATAAATAAGTAAAATTGTTAAACTCATATCCAACATTATCAAGAAAAAGGAAAGAAAATAAATGCAACAAGGAATGAAAAGGGTTAAGTCACTACAGACCCATAGAAATTCGGAAGGTCATCAATACCTCCTTGGAAAATCTTTACTCTCAAAGGATGGAAAAAGCAAAATAAATGGACAGAGGTCTAGACACATATGAATTAACAAAGCTTAATCACAAAGGTATAAAAATTCTGAATAAGCCAGTGGCAGTGAATGAAACTGAAAATGTAATTAAAAACAAAGAAAAGTCCAGGTCCTGATGGATTCACTGCAGAGTTTACAAGAAATTTAGAGATTTAATGCCAATACTTCTCAAACTCTTCAGTGAATATAAGAATCAATCGTACAAAGAAAGTTAAACATAAATCAAGTGAAAATTACAGTACTCTGAAAATGTGGTTGAAGAAGATTTTAGAGAACGGAACACTGTCCCCTGCTCATGGATAAAAAGAACCAACTTGAGAACATGATCATACTCTGAAAAAAATTTGTGTAGATTCAATCCAATTAAAATACCATTAGTAGACCTGGCGGAGCCAGAGTAAACATTTCATCTGGAGTGAGAAAAGACCTACAATAGCAAAATCAATCGTAGGCCCCAAAGGAAAGAAAAGAGACATCACAATCTCCAGTCTTAAATTATACTACAAAGCTACTGTGATAAAAAAAAAATAACATTGCATTGACAAAGAAAAAGAGGTATCAGAGGAAGAGTTTAAAAGATACAGACACAATTACAAACACACTCAGTCACCTTATCTTTGATAAAGAGGCCAAACATGTTCAGTGACAGAAAGATAGCCTCATTAACAAATGGTGCTAGATAATCTGGCTTTTCAAAAGCCAGAGTCTAATATTAGACCCATGCTATTAATATGCACAAAATAATAGTCAAAATCTACTACAGGTTGAAATGATAAAGCAGAAATACTAAATCTTGAGGAAAAAGTAGGTAGAAATAGTGAAGACATAGCGGTAGGAAGAGTCAATGAATAAAAGCCAGACTTCACAGGAAATAATTCAAAGAATGAACAACTGAGATGTCATTTTTTTAAAAAAAAAATGTTTTTGCACATCAAAAGAAATCACCAACAGAGTAAAAAGAAAACCTATGAATTGAGAAAAGAATTACAGTCAACTGTTCCTCAGAAAAAGGACTTCTAGCTGGGACATATAAAGTATTTTTAAAAATTGGGTCTCCAGGACTGGACAGATTGCTCAATGGATCAAAGCACCTGCGTAGGAAGATACAGGAGCTGGGAGTTTGATTCCTGGCCTGCAGTGGTGGTCCTGCCCCTGGGGCACACTGAGACGGTGAATGAGACTGGGCATGGTGGCGTGCACCTGTAATCCCAGAACTTGAGAGCCTGAGAAATAGGAGAATCACTGAGTCTGATCTGTGCAGTGAGACCCTGTAGACCCTGTACAAAATACATTTTAAAAAATAAGGCTTCCAAAATTTGAAGAACCAATCCAAAATGGACATCTGAGATGAACACATACTTCTCAGATGAAGAAATACAGCTGACAAATATATGAAAAAAAAAATCTTCACTATCATTAGTCAATTGAAAAATGTAAATTAAAACAACACTGAGATTCCATCTTCTCTATAAAGAATGGCTATCATCAAGAAGTCTAACAGTAAGAAATGATAGAGGAACTGTGGGGAAAAAAGGACCCTTCAACATAGTGGGAGTGCTGATTACCATAACCACTACAGAAATTAGTACAGAGATTTCTCAGAAAGCTAGCATTTGAGGTCCCATTCAACCTAGTTATCCCTCTCCTGGATATTTTTCCAGAGGAACTGAAAATATCGTACCACAACAATGTATGTGCACCCAGGTTTATAGCTATAAAATTTGTCATAACTGGATCTCTAATCAACCCAAATGCTCATCCCCTACGGAGCAGATTAAAAAAAAAAAGGATAAGGTATTTTTTACAGGATGGGGTAAGCTATAAAAAAGAACTTGAGGCTTTTATAACTAAATGGATGCCACCAGAGACCATACTCATAAGTGAAATAAATCATATTCACTTGTGCAAAACTCGTATTGTCTCCCTAATGTAAGAACTTGAAAGAGTAAGAGAAAGATTCTAAAGGTCCAGTAGGCACTGTGAAGGGAAATGTATCTGTTCAGAGGGAAGGGACAACTGGAATGAGCATTCGGCCAAGGGGTGCCGAGAGACACGTTTATGTACGTATGCAGGCTTAGGTAATGGTACTGCTGATTTCTTCTGGTCTACCGGTGGAAGCAGGTGGCTACTTGATTTTTCCCTTAGGGCCGTTTTAATTCCTTTCAAATTTTAAAGACAATTTTGCATGCTTATATCTGGTAATTTTAGCAACTAATTTGAAGACAACTTTAAGCAAGGCAGCAGCCACTGTCAAATTCTTATTGTTTAGTTTGGTGCAGTTCTATATCACTTCTGCTTATTTGTTTTGCTTTGTTTTGTTTTTGTATTTTCTTTAGACAATGAAAATTTTTTAAGTAGTAAAATACAGATATTGTGAAGGACTGATATTCTAAACATTACAATCAAAATAACCAATGTTTTACAAATTTTTAAGAAGTGTTTTCTACTACAAAGTTTTTGTTGTTGTTTTGGTTTTGTGGGATTATACCTTGAACTCAGGCCCTTGAGATTGCCATACAAGTGCTTATTCTACTGAGCTATTTCCCCAGCCTCCTTCTACTACAAAATTTAAAACTTAAAATAATATCCTATTGCTTATATTTGCCAATATATCTACACACTGATATTGAATAATCAGTTAAAGTCTTTCCTGTTTTCTTTCTTTAATCACGTACATATTCTTTTATTTGCACTTGTTTTTGTTTGTTTGTTTTATATTGTTTGTATTATGGCCAGCGCAGCCTGCCCTGGGGTGGAGCTGGTGAATCATGTTGCACCGGGGATCGAACCACAGTACCTGTAGTTGCCTAGGTTTGCCTAAGCAGATGCTTTAGACCACAGAACCATCTTCCCTGCCCCTTATTAACTCTTGTTTTATCTCCAACAATAATAATAAAAACACCTTGTAAGACTTGCCAATTTTAGGAACTAATCCTCTAGTAACTTACACTTACAAAATATGGCTTCAGGAATCAGTCTTGTATCAGGCAGAATTTACTAGAGGAACAGATATAATGCAAGATGTACAAATATATAAGAAATTACAACATTACTGGGAAGAGAAAGTAGCTCAACATCTTAAGATCCTGCCTAGAAAGTGCAAAGTCCTGGATTTGACCCCTGGTACAAAATAAGCAAACAAATAAGCAACAAAGATTTTACAAGATTGGCTTATAACAGTCCGTCACAGAGTTGGATCGGGAAGTGCGCAGTGGGCATCTGCACCTTGGAAACAGAAGAATGCAGTCCAAAGTCTGGAGCCCACTGCAGTGTTCTGTGCAAGTCCATATCAGGGGGCCAATGGATCTACAAGGGAAGGCTGACGAGTCTACACTGTAAGGCTGAAGGATCCAAGGTGAAAAAACCAAAGAGTCTGTGCCAGGAGTCCATGTCCATGCAGACTGCGAAGACCTGAGCCCCTCCCAGAAAACTGAATCCTCCATCCTTCCTCAATTCCCATCTCTTTAAATAACTAGTCAGCTGGGCGTGGTGGCTCACGCCTATAATCCCAGCACTTGGGAGGCTGAGACAGGAGTGTCAATGTGAGTTTGAGACAAGCCTGGGCTAGCAAAGTGAGCTCAAGGCCAGCCTGAACTGAACATCAAGGCCCTGTCTCAAAAAAAAAAAAAAAAAAAAAAAGAGAGAGACAAAAAGTAAATAACGAGTCACTCTAGGGTGGGACCTCCACAGTCAAGGATGTGCAATTGCTTAGCTGATTTAGTTAGGCTTTCAACTTCTCAAGTTGATGCAACTAAACAAAGACTACAAGTCTCTAAATAAATCATAGGTGAGAAAATCAAGGCACGGCGAAGAGCATTAGCTCACCACACAGTCACACCACTCGGGAATAGAGGATCAAAAGTCCTATATGGTATTAGGCTCCCGATCTGAGCCTTTAGCCACTACAGATACTAAGAAGCAGGTAACACTTTAATCCTAATCAGTTCACTATGATGTCACTTTACCATACGGTTTTTCCTCAAACTTTATTACTAACAACTTTTATGTGTCTCCTAAACACATCTGATTATTTTTTTCTCATTTTTGTGAATACATATATGATTATGATCATCTAATGTTTTCTACACTGACTCATTTCATGAATTCTGACCAAATGCTGGCATAATTTCCTTTTGGATTTCCATCCTGATATACAATTGATTCCATGAGGTTATCTTTAAAATACAATTTATAACAGGTAGCAAATGTTTCTAGTCCTCTGACTACTACTAATCCCATTTAGTATAAAACTCACATGCAGGTTACCATGACCTTCTGCTCTGTTCTCTCTATATATTGTTATATTGTTCAGTGTGTGGTATATCACCTGTAGCTCTTTCTTTTTGCAATTTCTTGAGCAAAACCCCACTTTCTGTACTCCCTATCTAGCCAATGAGTCTTTCTCCTCCTAGAACATTTGTAATCTTTATCCTCTCTTGGCCGAGGGTGCATTTCTTTATGTCCTTTATTCTGCTGGCTCCTCGCATGCTTCAGAGGTATGTGAAGCTGTAGAGATAAGCTTTCTAAGCCACTGTTGTTCTGTTTATAATAACCATATCCCAATCATTACCATCACTTGCAAAATTAATAGAAAAAAAACCCCAGAAATACAGCTCCTACAAATCTACACCAACAGAGTTATAAAACTGTATAAAGGGATTTGTATATATAAGGCCCCACATAGACTGTTGGATGTTAGTCTTGTGACCAATGACCTCCACTCTAAACTGCCCAAACATACTTCTTCCAACTGACAGCCACACTTACTCATTCTTACTTGTAACTGCACCATTTCTTGTTTTTCTTTTTTCTAGATCCATTTTTCTTGATCCAAATCAAAATCCCTATTTCTACTAAAGCAAAGTCATTGAATTCCAGGCCACACAACAAGCTGGTAGTTTATTTTGAGAAGTGAAACACAGGACTGAACCTCAGATTATAAAAGAACTAATGAATGTTTATATGATTGAGCTGCTATCTGCTGTCGTTCACTAAGGAATTATCTGGGAAAGTCCTTAGAAGTTCTCATGTAAGTTCAGGAAATGGAACTCTTTATGCGCCAGTGTATTTCCCTGTTACACTAAGGTTATTCCAGGGTCCTATGAAGTCGTCAGGAGTGCCAGGTCTATCATGAATAGAAGGTGGAGAACAGCTTTCCCCCAAAGAAAATATACCCCAGAAGCCCCAGGAAAGGTAATATGTGACACCACATCAGTATTTCATAAACACACCGAGGTGACATGCTGTCAGGTAACCTCTGCATGAAGCTGGAGGTCACAGAAAGGCCAGGAACCCACAAATGGATTAAAAAGATGTGAAGTGTCTCTGAGAGCCCTCCGTCATACTTTCAGACAATAATTTCCACACTGGTCAAGAAAAGAAAGTAGTCAGCCTTCACATGTTTCCAAATGAATAAAATCAATTGCATAATGCATCCATTTAACACACACATACATCTAGTTGAGATTGGTCAAGAAAAATGATAAAGTTATTATGATAGTTTCATTTCCCTGTGCAGTTTGTATCTTACCTAAATGCCATTCATTTGTAAAAGAGACTCTAACTAATTTAAAAGTTTGTTTTCAATGATCTTGTGATAGAGGATAAAAGATGCTTCAATTCTTGCTGCTTTTATGTTGTGAAGGAAATTATAGACAAGTCAGCAAGACTGATGGTGGAAAATAAAGATTTGTGCAAATGCAGGATGAGATTTCATAGTGAGGATATTTTATTGTTATACTCTAGGTCAGCGGTGCTCAATATTTATCATACACCAGGATAAACTGGAAGATTTTGCTTTTTAAACACGGAGTCTCAGCTGAGATGCCAGAATTTTTACTAGAAAGTCTGATGCACAAAGTAAGAGCTTGTAATTCTAAAAAGTCCCAGGCAAACAATGCTGATACTGACGGCCTGAGGATCACATCCCAGAAATGACTTATTGGAAGAGTGAAGTACAAGTGCACATATTTGTAGCTCTTGTTCATCTGAGATTTAACCTCTATAAGTTATTTGCTTAGTACTCCAGTGGCTTAAATTTCAAGTCAAGTCATAGTAACTAATATTTAGTCAATGTACCTAGAATCGTATTTTAAGTCAAGGCTAAAAGTTAAAGGATTCTAAGTATTTTTCTCAGTAGAAGACGAAGTTTGGCTGTTTACATAATATAAATTCCATGGTATCTTTGACTCACTTACACATTGATAGATTGTTGATTTTGGGTTTATTTGAATTATTTGATCTCACTTGTTGTCTTTATTTATTGTGATTTTTCCCCCACAACCAATTTCTGAACATTTCATAGCCACCCCATTATTTATTCTATCAGTCTTCTTATTCAATTTTCATGTAATCTGCTCAGAAAATTAGTTCCTTTCTTTATTTCCTCAATAAAACATTATGCCCTACTGCTTTTTTTTTTTTTTTTTTTTTTTTTTTTTTTTTTTTTTTTTTTTTTTTTTTTTTTTTTTTTTTTTTTTTTTTTTTTTTACCCTATCGTTCTACTGGGCAGAGACCACACAGCAAGTAGGCACTGATGTGAGCATCTGGCTTATTTAAAATAGAAAGAACAACTCAGGCGAGCGCTGTGATTGACACCACCTGACAGCCACAGCAGTGCTGCAGGTGTGAGCACAGAGAAGCGAGGACGCAGTGACTGCGGGAGCCACCTGAAGTTTCACTGGTTGACATGTACATGTTATGGCCTGAAAGAACTCAAGAAGACATAAGGTGCCATCGTTTTACATTTTCTCAGCTATGGAACAGGCAAGCAGACAACTAATCTATTTCAGAAACAGCACATTCTAACTGCATTACGTGTTTTCTCCGTAGTTCTCTTGCTCGCTAATACTGGAAAAGAACCAGTTCCATGTTTAAGTGTCTAATAACTCTCTTTATAGCAAAGCAATCATTCTCTTAACATGTTAGAATGTTTAGGCTGCAGCCCATTCTATTTATTGTTGCACTGTACATGATAAATTATTTTCACTCATTTATTACTGCTTTAAAATGCCATTCCTGTGGTTTTGGTTTATTTCACTTATGAATGTTAGGTACAAACCTATGCAGTTTTACCAGATCAGGCATTCTGAAACAGGTAGAAGACTTATTGAGAGCATCAAGCAGGCTGGCTATCTAGTGGACAAAGAGGAGACAGGAGACTTTCTAGGATCTTTCAGGGAGGTTGATTGCTGGCTGGAACAGCTGTGGGAAGAGCTAATCTTGGCAGAGCTACCTGGTCTGTGGGGGACCTTTAACATTAACAAAAGAGAGTATCGTGGTTGTTTGCTATATTCACTCCTCTCGACACTGGGACAAACACCTGACACTCAAGATGAGGGAAGGAAAGGTTTATTTAGCTCACAGTTACTGAAGCTTTCAATCCATATTCAGCTGGCTCCAAGGCAGAAGGGCACATGGCAGAAAACAACCTTTCCTGGTGGTTGGCCATGAAAGAGCAAGAGAGCAGGGAGAGAGCCAGCAGAGGTTCAAGCAGCTAACTTCTCTTCCTATCTTACATTGAAATGCAAATCACCTGTCCCAGGTGAGAGGCAGCACCCATTTCCACAATTATCACTTACAAATTCCAGAAGCTGCCCCATGACTGCAGGAGGCTTTCAGGGGACACCTAAACACAAACCATAACACTTGCCCAGTTCAAAGTCAGGTGGACCTGCTCTGCAGTTTTGCGTTTGGCTCTGTGTGGGGCCATAGGGAGAGAGTTTGGGGTCAGGTTACCTGGGAAGCAAAGAGGGAGAGTGTTTGGGGTAAGGTGCCCGGGAAACTGTGAATCCTGGCCTATCAGTGAGTAGAGGCTCAAGTTCCACACACTTACCTAGGAAGGCTTCAAATTTATTTCTCTTTATAGTTGAGTAATACTTCATTGTGTAAAAAATCGCATGTTTTGTATCCCTTCCTCAGGTGTGATGAGCATTTTTGTTGTTTCCAAAATTTGTCTGTCACAAATTGAGCTGCTGTAAACATCGAGTACATATATCACTATGCTATGTTTTCAGTTCTTTTGGGAAAATTCCCAGAAGGATAGCTGGATTGAGTAGGATTTCCAGTCCAAACTAGTCTCCACACTGATTTCCATAATGGTTATACCAATCTACACTTCCACCAGCAGTGAGATATCATGTCTGCTTCTTGTCCTTTGAATAACTAATATGAAGGCAGCAATATATGATGCATTAATTATTGTAATCATCCTACTAAGCTGTTTCCTTGCTAGTGTATCTTTATTTCACATTAAAATAAAATAAAATGCCATCCCTGAATAATGGCAACATTTTTTCCATTTAATGTTTTCATATACTTAAATATTTTATTGGAATTTTCAGTGTGTCATTGTTCTGAATGACCAGGATAATTTGATTTTACTGGAAATATTTTGAAAGAATTCTTTAGCATGCATTAGAAAGATAAATTTTCTTAAAAAGAATAAAAAAGAAAAATGCTGTTGAGCTTATTAGAATCTGAAAAAAAAAACATAGGTTATGTTTTCTACCCACATGAACAGATGAATTGGTGCTTAATTGTTTAAGACAAAAGAGCCTAAATGATTTATCAGGATTTGAAACACTTCGTGTTCTCTCAATGCTATTAATACCAAAATCGAGAATTGAGATGCAGGAGGCTTTCAGGTTATCTCAGTGTTTTGAACACCTGCAGAGACAATCCCAGTCTGGCACAGGGGATAGCAGTTCGATCCCCACACCCACCCTTAAGGCAGCCTGAGCCAGCACCCCCCCCCCAAAAAAAAGAATTGAGATTGATGCTGAAGAATAGAAATTGTCTTTCTAAATTGTTGGTTTTTAACTTTCCTGAAATGGAGTTGGCAGAAGTCAACTGTTTTATTCTTCGCTTTTCAAACACACTTACCCCTCGAATCTCTAGCTTTTCAAAGTCCATCTAAGTTTTGAAAAATTTCATTAACTCCTTTCAGTTCCCTAGATTTATTTTTCCTAATTTTAAAAGTAAATATCACTTCCTATAATAAAAAAAAAAAATGTGTGTCTCGTTTTCAGAAACATCATTAAAATTGAAGACATTGTTGCTCTTCCTGCTTGAAATAATATGTGGGAGGTTTTCGCACATCTGTGGGAAACAACATCAACTATTTTCACCTTGTCTTCCTAGTCTGGTGCTGGTTTCCTCCACATTTTTGTGCCTACTAACTGACCCATCTGTAATTTCTGTGCAATTCTCTGGAAATGAAGAGTCTCTCCCTGCTAACATGAATCTAGTAAGATCATTCATCATGTTGAAAATCACCAGCTTATTATGACCAAGGTAACCCACTTGGTAATATTTTTGAAGTTTTATAAATTATCTGTGTTAACTCATTTCTGGGGGTAGTGCTCATTGTTTCATTGCATTGAAGAGCATAAAAATCTACTTTTTGTCTCTAATAATTCCATAGGTCTGCTAAAGTTTTGCATCTACAAATTCATTAAAAAAATAGGTGCATACTTTCAAGTGATAAATAGAACAACAATCCACTGTGATATTTTCTTGTCATTCAAGTGTACTGAATGTCAAAAAGGATTTGCTCAAACAAATACATAAGAAGAGATCTCAAGTACACATTTTCTTATCAAGAAATTTGAAACTTTTAAATTATTTTCTAAAGTTTATTCGGGAATATTAATAACAAGGTTGTCACTGTTGTATCAAAATTGTTACATTAAAACACTTATAATTGAATCAATACTTCTTTTTTTTTATTTCTTGCCTCCAGTTGCAAATAACCTGCTACATTCCGCACAGCCTTCTACACACGTACAGGGGATTTGTTCCACATAGAAAAATCACCGAGGGCCAGAGGACCAGGGGGATAGCTCGGTGGAATAAGTGCTTGCCTGGCAAGCACAGGGTCCTGAGTTCAATTCCTGGTACCACACACACACATACACACACACACACACACACACACACACACACACACAAATCACAGAGAGGAGTGAAAATTGTATTCAGATTTGATATTGCAAATTACCATTTTCAAGAATACGTTTTTGATATTTGCTACAATTTTGGAAAATAGTTTAAAGTTCTTTTACATGGCGAATACCCTATCGTGGTTCAAACAATCTTCTGGCCACACAATTTTGTCATAAAGTTAATGGGGAAGTAGGAATGACATTGAAAAGAAAGCCTTGGTCATTCACAGCTAAAACAGAACAAGCAGAGGCACATGATTGGCTGCAGCTCCTTATGCTGAAAGCCCCGGTGAGCGCACAGCATGGAGAAGCAGGTTCTGTCCTCTCCTCCCTCCAACATCCACACATACTCTTCACAGAAGCCTCCACCTTGCATACACCCATACGCGCCATTGCATGACTGGTAAAAAAATTAGTGAAATGATGTAGAATAGTATATTAGAAACTATTACTTTATATTCACTGATAACTTTTAGTCAACACAATAACTGTACAAATCAAACCCATATTTTTGGTGTGCAACATGGTTTTTAATGAAGCACGTGCATTCAGGCATGGCTAATTCAAACTAATTAATGGACAACCCGTCTCACATACTTAGGTCTTATAAAAAAAATTCAGTGGTGTCCCTTCATGATTTTCAGGTACATTATATAGAGTTATTTATGATAGTCACCAAGTTATAGCATTGATCACTTGAATGCATGCCTCCTGTGTAACAGAAATGTCATATATATCTATATATGTATATTTTTTGTTTGTTTGTTTGTTTTTTGTCTTTTTGAGACAGGGTCTCACTATGCAGTTGAGGCTGGCCTAGAGCTCACTTTTGTATCCCAGGCTGGTCTCAAACTCACACCAATCCTCCTGCCTCAGCCTCCCGAGTGCTGGGATTACAGGCGTGAGCCACCACGCCATATATTTTGACTAAAAATCTTCCTAGTTATGCCCTGCACCTCTAAACTCTTGGTAACAACCCCTCCTTTTTTTCTGTGCATCTGTGATGTCAGCGTTTTTTTTTTTTTTCCCAATAACAGGTGAAAAACAACAGTATTTGTAATTCTGTGGCAGGTTTATTTCCCATGTTATACAGTTTTGCACATGTAGCCAGTTGTGTTACAAACACAAGGATTTCATCTTTTTTTTTCTGAAGGCTGTAGAGTATAACAGGAAGGTTGATGTATATACATTCTCTTATCTAATCATCAATTAGTGGAAACTTAAGTTGATTTTATAAGAAAGGCCTTAAAAATTTATTTCCTGTTTCATACTTTATGGTATATGTTTTATTTCATATTTCCTGCTTCATGAGGCTTGTAAGTTAGCTCAGTTGTTTAAAGCAACTGCTTGGGCAAATTTAGTCAGGTACAGAGGACCAGAGTCCAATCCCTAGATCCACAAGCTGAACCAGACGTGTCCTTAAGGTAGCCTGAGCTAACCACTCCCCCAAAAAAGGAAAAAAAATTTCTCCATATTGTCTGCTTCATATTTTATTTCACATGTTACCTGTATGCTTGGATTGTTGAAAATAAATAGAATGTATAATCAGATTTTCTCTTTACATTATTATTAGAATACAATACTTACTACAAACCAATAATTTTCTGTATATACTAGGTATTATAAGCCTCAGGAGAATACATTAGACAGGAGGGGGCCCGGGGTCAGACCTAGTTCACACAGTCAGGCTCCACCCACCCAGGCACAATAAAGAAAACAGTAAAATGTACTACCATAAAATTATTGGAAAATTTGAAAATGGGTTAGTATCAATTAAAGAATAAAATTATTTTTAATATCACCTCAATTATAAGTCCTTCCAGTGTAGTGTGCAACAGTGGATTATGTTTTGTAGGGATTGTTAAGTGTTTTTGGACAACTAAAGTAAACAGAATGAATGAATGATAGATATAAAATGAAAGAAAGGAGATAGGAAAGAGAAAGAAAATTACTATTTTCCATTCATTCTTCCCTAATTTTTTTCTTTGAAGTACCCTCTGTGTTCCTTCAAAAATAGAAACATGAAACGCCATGGCTGTATTAAAGTATATATAATATATATATATATATATATATATATATATATGTATATATATATTATATACTTATAATAGTATATATATTTATATATTAAGTATATATACTATATATAATATATATTGAAGTATATATATATAAACAACTGAGCTAACCTACAAGCCCCATGAAGCAGTATATATATATATATATATATATATATATATATATATATATATATGTTTATATATATACATATATATATTATATAATGAAATAATCTCTTTTTTTGTTGTTGTTCTTTTTGAGACAGGGTCTTGCTGTACAGTTCAGGCTGGCCTTGAGCTCAGTTTTATAGCCCAGGCTGGTCTCGAACTCTCACCGATCCTCCTGCCTCAGCCTGCCGAGTGCTGGGATTATAGGCGTGTGCCACCACGCCCGGCTGAAATAATCTCTTAATACCTAGAAAGTATACAATAATAAAATGAATGCTTATATATTTCATCATTCACATCCCTTATTATTGAAAATTTTAAAACTAATTTCATTGTCTAGTAATTGTGTATTTTCATGAATTAGTATCTTGAACCTCAGTTGATGATAACAATGATGAACTCATGGTCACTACATGTAATAAGAATACACTGTACACTTAAAAGTTGTTGGAAGTATATTGTAATGTTCTCATGAAAATACAGATGAAGTGTGTGAGATAGTACAAGTACCAAATCAGTGGTTCTCAACCTTTCTATTGCCATGATCCCGCAATAAAATTCTTCATGTTGCAGTGACCCCAAACCAAAAATTAATTTTGGTGGCTACTTCAAAACTGTAATGTCACTACAGTTATGATTTGGAATGAAACAACATGTTTGGTGCCCCAAATTAAGGAAGGAAATGATTAGTTGACTCACAGTTTGTGATAGTTTCAGTGCATACTCAGCTGTCTCCAAGACAGGGTAGTATTTGGCAGAGGGTAAAAGTTTATGGCCCCATTAAACAAAAAAAGTAGCAAGTGCAAAAAAATAGAAGCAACTTCTTTCCTTAATTTGCCCTGTCAGGTATTTTGTCTCAGAAATTAGAGAAAAGTAACCAAGAATGAATTTGGTACTGAGAGTGGGGTTGTTTCTATGACTATACCTTACCATATGGTTCAAGACCCTTTTGAGATGGCTTATGGGCAGAGTTTGGAATGGTTTGGAGATGTTTCCTGAAAGAGTAAAGCTGGAACAGCATAGCCTATGCTGTATAGAAGATTCTGGTCAGAGTTCAGAAGACCAGAAGGCTAAGAGAAGGCTTCCCAATAAAGACTGAACTTAAGAGGATTCTGTTGAAAGATTGTATTGGTTATTGAATTTCCATAATGGATGCTAAGGCTTGACAAAAGGATTGTTTGCATTTTGCTTGTGCTCACAGACTGCCTCAGACTGAAATTAAGGGTGGTGGACTAAGTAATCTGACAGAAGAAATCTCAAAGCCATTGAAGGCTGAGGCTATCTCCTGGCTATTATTGTGGGCTATAAGCCAGATTGATGCTGAGAATCAAAAACAAAAAGCTCCAACTGATGGCTTAAATCATTGTGAGTTTGGTCAGAAGGAAAGCCCCAGTAAAGATGTTGACTAAAAAGATAGAGCTGAGGAGATCTTGAATGCTGAGAAGGGAGAGGAAAATGGAAAAGATGTCCTGAAGGCATCATTAGGGGCAGCAAGTGTCACCACCCTACACAGCCTCAAATCTGCAATATTAAAAGACTTCACTTTGGTGAGTAAGCCACAAAGTACTATGTTCAAGAATGGCAATAGTGTACAGAATCTGTTTCTCAGAATCAGGTTCAGAGTGCTCAGTGATCCAGGCATTTGAAGCCTACAGCCATGTGAAAAGAAACCTGACACCTGCTCCAGATGCTAACAGAACATGGTCATTCACATGAATGGTTTTACGAGCATGCTGAATACAATAATTCTGAGGTTAAGAAGGCTTCTACATGGATTGGAGAAGGACCGTGACACCAGGAAGTGTGCCCCTGAGATGGCAATGTGTGAATTTGTGCGTGTGAAAACATAGTTACAGTGGGCACCCTAGAAGATTGGAAGAGTGAGCGACATGGATTAGCTAAGGAAACCTGCAAAGGGGGAGCAAAGTCAACCTAAGAGAGAAGCCATATAAGCTACAACCACCAGAAGTGCTATAGCGATGGAGTCACATCACAGATTGCTTTGGATGTTTGCTGTGGAACTACATGAATTAATGTTTGCCCTTCTGGATTTTGGACTTGCTTTGGTACCCATGCTGCTTCCCTCTGTTTGTAACTTTTGGATTGATACTGTTTATCTTGTGCCACTGAACATTGGAAGTGTTTAATTTTTCATTTGTACAGGTGCTTGAGGCTAAGAATTGTCTTAGATATCTTTCAGAAAAGACTCATGACTCAAGCCTTTCAGAAAGTGGTAGGACTTTGGCAACTCTGGGAGACATACTAAGGTGCCTTTTGCATAAAAGGATGTGCATGAGTCTTTGAGAGAACAGGGGTTTAATGTTGTGATTTGCGTCTAGTTGTCCTCCCAAAGTCTCATTCAGTTATTGGCACAGACTTCTGGAGATTGTGATTAATTCATGCTTTCATGCTGGGATTGTGGGAGAGAATTCTACACCCACCCTGTGGACTCGAGCCTGAACAGATGTCTAGATGTCCCCACAAAGCCTCATGAGGTCATGAACATGGGTTTTTAGAGGACCAGTGCTGGGATTATAGGTGTGAATGCTACACTAGTCCTGGGGTGGGTAATCTGCATACAATATAAGGGAGGAAAAGAGGCCTGGAGTGGCTCAACTGGAGTTTACTACAATAAACACTCACTTGTATGGTAGGTGGAGTAGTTTATAAACATTGAAAACACTGTGTTTTACTATGAGCAAAAAGTCTAGCATTGAAAATTTGTTGAACTTTTGATGAAAATTGAAAATTTCTGGCGAATGGTATAGTTTAGGAAACAGTAGCTACTTGCTTTTACCAAACTCTGCCATAGAATCTTATCTTTGCATTATATTTGATTTGTAATTGAATTTTAAACAGGAACTCAGTAAGCCATTACATTGTCCACCTTGGTTTTGAACTTAGGATCTTTCTGTGGCTGATTCTTAGAGCTCTGGGCCTACAAGCAAACTCCACTGGACATGGCCGACTGATTGTATCTACAAACATACATCTTCAAGTTCTACGTTGGTCACTTGTTTTTATTTAAAAACTTTTTAAATGAGTTTCTGCCCTAAGGCACTTTAAAGAAACCTACTATATTAAAAAAAAATTGTAAATGGAAGCATTTCATGCTATTTATTTTCTTCTTTGTGAACCTGAACAGTCAAAGGAAATGACTTCTCCCTGAGATCCTTGTAAAAGCGCTCAGATGAGTTTCTTTCAATTCAGATTTCTTTCAGTTTAGTGGTTCGCTCTTGGCTTCATATGGAGAATTCCGCTTAATGTCTTGTTCTGATTCCTCAGGTGAACTGAAGCAGAACACTGCAGGCTGGAAGACATTTTCCCTGTGAGCAGCCAATCATGCCCTTCTGACTTGCGATTGCTTTTTATATTTCTCAGACAAATATTTCATTTCAGCAGTGCTCTGCATTCCATAAACTTCACCTAGTCTTATTCTGGTTTTCCCCCCGTTTTCCTGAAGGGCAATACAAAATGTCTTTTGTATTTTGCTGGGGTGCCCAAAGCATCATTATTTCAAAGGTAAATTTGCCTGTTTTGTATAGTTAAAAAATAAACAAACAAAAACAAAAACAAACAAACAAAAAAAAGCTATGCCTTTCAAGAAACTTCAAGAGTCAGAGGCGAAGAAAGATGTCCAAGTGGTACAATGACAAAATTAGATATTACATTGGTTTTACCAGTTATTGTAAATAAATAAGTTTTCACAAATCACTATTTTCTTCATATTGTTAATGTATCTGTTTGCAACTATGCATTAATTCATATGCAATTATTTGGACTTGATATTGAAATCACATAATAGTCTATGTAAGCCTGTTTAGCTCCACACGGCTTTTGATTAGTTGAATTGAAGAGTTTGTTCCATGGCTAAGCAGGGTCTGGGCCCTCCTGCTCTCCCTAAAACAGGCAGAGGCAGACAAACATTCAGATCCTCTGGATCCCTGAATAATAGGAGAGGGGCAAGGAAAGGATTTATAAACCTCATGTTAAAGGAGTGGAGTGAATGACTAATCCTAAAACTCATCACCTAAGACTTGCTGGATCATTAGATATAAACCAAATTCCAACTCGACATGGACAGTGGTGTGTATTATAGTTTTAAAGGTTGCATTTTGATTTACATTCATATTGGCCTCCAGGCAGTGAATGGGAGCACTACGTGGAGCTTTCTGAGGCTCGAGACTGGACTCTGGCATTTGGGCAGAAAGAGCGCTGAGAGCTTTCTGAGCCCTTGCTAAGCCCTGGCTGCTGATAATCTTGTTAGCATTAGTGGAAGAAAGGCAACTGTTCCTGGGCGGTCAAGATAATGAGCACATGATATGGACCCCGGATACGTGCACACATCTCTGTCTTCATCTCTAAAATAAGACATCAGGCAAAGCAATTGCTAGATCTTTCGTGCTGTTAAAGCATCTGAATCCCAATATTTAGATGAGAATGTTTACTATAATTAGAGCTTTCCTTCCTTCATTTTGGGTGTTATTTGTCCCAGCAAGGAGAGAAGAGTAGCAAAGACAATTAGTAACTCAAATTTAAGCACCACAATGATAGCAACAGCACTTTGCCTCTTTGAGATGGTAAGACATTGATTGTACCTTTAACATTTTGCATCAGTGGGTTTTGGCAAGACCCTGGGTGTGAAGAAAATGTATTTAAGTGAATCCTGCACCATGTTATACATTAACTTGGTGTTAACTTGAAAGTGAATTACAAATACTATTTGACCAGACAGGGAACACTTGTTGCCTGAAATTGGGCTTGAGATTTCCAATAGATAAGAAAACTATTTGAATTTAGTTGGGCAAAAAGATGTAACAGAAAATGACTCGCCATTACTCAGTTTCTATCTTCAGCGAAGTGAGTAGGTTCTTTAGGACAGTAATTCTGTTTCCTCAGGGGCCAGCTGGAAAGACACTTGACCTCTGAAATGGTGACATCAGACTGAGAATGCATACCTCCTCTGACTCTTTGCCTATGTCTCAGCAACAATGCAGAAATACAGAATAAATAAAACCTAGGACATTTAAAGGCACAGACTGAGTTACCTTAGATTCCCTGAAAGAGATGTTGAATTTTGCTAAAATAAAACGTGTTAATTAACAATTACAAAATTTCTTAAGAAAATTTCAGGATAAACAAGCGTAATTACAGGGCTGGGAGGTAGCATCATGGTGTAAGTGCCTGCCTGGGAAGTGCAAAATGCTGAAATTGATCCCTGGTACTACATGCCACGCTGAACACCAGAACCAGGTGTGGTGGCACACTTCTGTAATTCTGGTGCTGGGGATGCTCAGACAGAAGGATCACTATGAGCCTGAGCTGCATAGCAAGACTTTGTATTACAAAACTAAATAAAAATGATTGAAATGGGACCTGGATATAGCTAAGTATAGTGAGTTTCTCGCTGACAAGTACAGGGTCCTGAGTTCAATCCCCAGTACCACAAAAACGGAAAAGAAAATGATTAAAGTGACTTAAAATATGGTTCTTTGAACCCTATTTTTAACAACCCTACTAATACCTCGCAGTTTGTATGAAAACAGGGGCATGACTTAGCTTTTTCATGATTGTCTACTCATCTATAATGGTAAACATATCCTGTAGAGTCTTAGAGAGCCTTGTGATAATTAACTCCATGGGTGCTTGTGAATCTTAAATAGTCAACATAATTTAACTACTCAAACATGGTTTTTATTATTATGTTAAGTTATTATTAAATGTTAAAAGTGTTTTCACTGTGTATTTGGTTATGTTCCTCCAAAACCATATATTGAAATTTTCACCCCAAAGGTAATTGGGTTTAGCACATGGGACCCCTAGAAGGTGATGTTGATCTTGAGACAGAGACATAAGAAGAAGGGCCTTTATAAGAAGCGTCCTTAGGAAAAAAAACCAAAAAAACAAAAAAACGGGGGGGCTAGTGAGATAGCTCAGAGGTCTAAAGCTCCTGCTGAGGCAAGTTTAAGCAAACGAAGGGACTGCAGTTCAATCCCTGCATCACATGCTGTGCCAGCCCCACACCCCAGGTCCAGTGAGCTAGCAACTCCCTCACCAAACAAAAAAAAAAAGGTCCTGAACATACTCTTTTCACCTTCTGGAAGGTGAAGCTTGAATAAAAAGAAGGCTGACACTAAGGATGTAGGTGGGCTTCAAGCATACACTCTGTCCTCATTTGGATCTTATTCTATGCCTCCTAAACTGGAACAAATAAATTTGTTCACAAGCCATTTGCCTGCTATTTTGTTATACTAAGCTGTCTATATTAAGGTAGATACACATTTTCATTAATAAAAATGGCAGGTATATTGTGGAGTCATAGTATATTAAATCTTCAGTTTTCTAATTTTATTGCAGAATAATATTTTCCATTTTGTTTTTCTAGCTGTGAAACACACACTGTGGAAAACTATCATTTGAAGAAGCAATACTGGAATGAAATCTATCAAATTATTATTACATAGTTAGCCACATTTATATTAGCGTACATTTTTTGTAGCTTCTAATTTATTACTATATTATTGTTATTACTACTGTTGTTGTTTTTATTAATGCAGGGTCTCACTATATACCTTAGACTCGTGGTGATCATGCTGTTTTTCTGTCTCCCCAGCACCAAGATTACAGGCATCACCACCTCAGCAGCTGGCTCATGACACCCAGAGGTGGGGCCAGTGTGGCCTGGGGCACTGGAGATTAAACCCTGGTTCTTGTGCTTGCCTACGTAGGCACTTTGTCTGCTGATCTATGTCATCAGCCCTCTAGTACATTATCTTCAAGGAAGCGAAATTACTATTGAAATTATTCGATATCAAATAAAATCTGTATTCTATACCATTTATCTGCATGCTCGTATGTCTAAAGTTCCATTAACATGTATACAAAGCCACCAAACTTCTAAAGTACTTAAATTAACATTTCAAAATTACTTTCTATGTATTAGAAAGTATCTGTCAAATGTAATTATTGAGCATCCAGACAAAACTGCATTTTGGATAGCAGTTACGGTCTTCATTTCATGAAATAGAACTGTATTTTCTTCCAAGATGTGACATATATTCCTTTAGGACACCTAGGAAGCATTACTAAGAAATTACAGGATATAATGAAAATAAATCCTCATCAGATACATTTTAAACAATAGAAACTAATGTTATGAGATTAAAAACTTAAATGTACCTGCCACTTCTAATTCAGGCATATATTTATTTTCAGGGGGAAAATAGGAATAGTTCTAATATTTTAATGAGACAAGAGTGGAATCAGGGTTAATTCATGGTCATTGTTGTTGGAAACATCTAGTAAAATTAAATCATAATATGTAAGAGACTAAGCCAAAATATTTAAGAAAGGTGCTCAAAAATAGAATACTGAAAATAGTAAGAGCTACACTCAGAAAGTAAGGCATAAATACAGGAAAAAATGTTTGGGAAATACTTTAACTCTTTGTTTTTCTTTTTCTTTTTCTTTTTTCTTCTTTTTTTTTTTCCAGAACCAAGGATTGAACTTAGACCCTTGCACCTGCCAGGCAAGCACCTATTCTACTGAGTTGTCTCCCTGGCCCCCTAATTCATAATGTAATATAAAAATATAGACATATGGAAAACAGCACAGAATGATAAAAGAAATTTTATAAAACGAGAACAAGTTAAAAATGTACAAATAATAAAGAATCTGATTTTTGGATGTGGTAGCAATAAGAGTTAAGTAATTCTTACCTCATAAAGTAAGTATAAACTTGGACAGAAATTCTTTATTTTAAGATTCTCAAAACCAACTAAAACTATGGAGCATACTCAAAAACATATCTTAAAACCTGATAAAACTTTTAGTTACAAAGGAAGCTTATTGGCTTTTTAGATAGGAATGCTGAGAGTTCCCCTTCCTCAGTTCTTCCCAAGAAATGGTAGTTTTGTCAGGGCACGTTCCACTGTGAGAATCAGCTACCCTGCTACAGAGGTTGATGGCTTGATTGAGTGTAAGATAAAAGGGAAAAACTGAAGAAATGATGACCTGAATCTTCATGATAGTTAAACTTGAAAGAGTCCACTTGATTGGCCAAGGGAAATAGTGAAGCCGTTGACATTTGGGTGGGTCATGGAGGCCTGTGTTGTGCCTGTTCCGGCACCCTGGTTTCTTCCTCACTACCACCACTTCCCTGTTCCGCTTCTCAGCCATCATGACCTGCACTTATTTGCTCAGTTATGCCCTTCTCTCAGGTGTTTCTGCCTGGAACTAGCGTTTCATAAACAGCAAATTCTTAAACTGTGAAACAAGGTAGACCTGTCCACCTCCAACTTGTGAGTATCAACATGGAAATTGGAGTACAGAGATTCATGTGATTCAGGATGACAAGAGGTGAAATGTAGAGTTTAAGCTCAGTTATGTCAACTTGATTTGCTTGGGCGTCTCCTATGGGCTTACTAAATCAAATTTCTATATATGTCACATTAAACCTTTCTTCTTTTAAATTGTGGGTGCTAAGTGTTACATCTCAGCGACAGGAAAACTGACTAACACAAGCATCAAAATTCATTATAAGGGCCAGCTAATAGCTCAGCTGTCTAAAGTGCCTTCTTAGGCAAGCTTAGGCAAGTGCAAAATCATGTAGTTCCATTCTTGGCACCACGTGACATGCCAGCCTCCCCGACCAGGGCAGACTGAATGAGCCAAAAAAAATCATTATGAAAAGCCATTAAATTTTAGAAGGCAATGATTCCCAAGATAGGCACAAGAAATGTTTTCAAAAGAGTGAAGGAAGTGCAGATCAGTAGGAACACAGTGCAATAAATAACTGACTTCTCATCAGAATCAAGGAGGGCTGGAAAACACTAGGATGTTATGTATACATTTTGGAAAGAAACAAAGAAGCGTATTTAGCAACACCAACTTTCAAAATTAAAGATCATATCAACCTAGGGTCTGGGGAGATAGCTCTATGGCACAAGTGCCTGTGTGGCAAATGCAAGGTTGTGAGTTTGAACCTCAGTCCCACAAAAATAAATAAATAAATAAATAAATAAACAAACAAACAAATAAATAAATATCATATTCATTTCCCCACCCCACCTGGAAAAGATAAGCCATAGGACATCAGTTCTAATGAAAATCCAATCAAATAATACTTAGACAATAAAGGGAACCTGCTGAAAAAATTTAGAGTGGTGAAAACTGCAAATATTTAGTTACAAAAATCTATATTAATACACATTTTCTTTTCTGTTTTCAGTGACAGGTCTTATTATGCAGTTAGATTGCCCTTGAATGCACAGTGAAGCAAAGTTGACCTTGAACTTGAGCAATTCTCCAGTATCAGCCTCCCAAATGCTGGCCCACCATGCTCGGCACAATACTTTCTTTATCTTCTCTTTATTGCTTTATAAACTAAGATTTTATTTTAAAAAATAGTAGTTTATCACAATGCTTTTGCATAGGTTCATTTTGTAAGAAACGTATTTATCTTGGCTTCAGAATTAATTCAAAATGACTCATGAGAAGTCAGATATTTCAAGAAATAATAGCATTGGCATGTTTCATTTTAAAATAGGTGCAATACATATTTCAGTGGCATAAATCATGGGGACAACTGACTTGCATTGAAGCAAAATTTTCAACTTTTACATTATTTACCTCGGTAGCAATACGGAGTAGAGTATGATGTTTTACGTATATTTTTAGAGTTTATGAGTAAAAAGTAATATTTAGAATATAATTTATAATATCACATTAAAAATAGAAGAAAGTCAGCTACAAATCCAGTTGTACAAATGCGTTATCTATAACTCAGCAAGATATTCTTGTAAAACTGTAAAATGTCCCAACTAAATGAAAGACCAAGATCAAAATAAATTTTAACTGGAAGTGACCTTTGTGTTCAAACACATGGGAAGTTACAATGTGACTGACAAAGGAGAAATTCTATGGTGTAGGCTGGAAGTGTAAAGACCAAAGAAGGCAATACTAGCTCAATTTGATACTGAAAGTCCAAGTAAATTTTCCATTTTCTTAATTTATTTTTCAATGTTGAATGTTTAATTTCTTGTTCTTAACATATATATACATGAATTACTATTCTCTGTTTGTTGAGTCTTATAGTCATTGTTTAGTTGAATTTGTTAGCAGCCTACTTGAGTTCTTGAAACAAAATGAATATATATTATACAATATTTTACTACTATTAAATCATTCTTTGAAACTTGTTCTACATGTGAATTGAAAAAGAAAAAAAAAAGTCCCAATTTCTTTTACTATAAAATGGAGAAAAAGTGGGCTTTTTCTCTCAGGGTTGTCATAAGAATTGAATGAGTTAAACGATGTAAAGTATTTGGCATATAATCACATAGTACATATCAGCTACTTGTTATTCTTTGTCACTAATACGCATGCATTTGCTACAATAACCTGTCAGTAGCATTAATGATATTCTTATTACTCAGGAGTCCAAGTTGTCAACTGAAATCTTATACAGAGGAATTGAAATCAGTCCCACCATTTCATCTCAAGGAACTTTTAGCATATATTTGCGTCATTCTGCTTACTGAAAAAAAGCGACATTGAAAAAATTACTCCTCAAAAACCTTTTCTATTAAGCATTCAGGAAAAGAAATTACTGAGTGGGAAGCCTGTTATTATCTCTACTAAGAAAGCTACTTTAAATTTCTCTTGCTGAAATTTTATTTGCCCTTGTCAAATTCAAGTAAGGGGATGAAAAAAATCTCATTTATTGGCAATATAACCCAATTAAGCTGCAACACTAATCACCAAGGAAGAAGATCATAATTTGGAAACTTTCCTCTCTAAATTGTGAAGAACTTTCTGAAACATGTCATTTCAATTGCAATATGTAACATAACAAAAAGTGAATGCTTCTCAGTGCTCTGTGCTAAACATGGAAAGTAAGAGTTAACCAATGAAAATGGTCTAGAAAAAGTGGTGGAATCACCAAAAGTAGTCATTTAGCAGTGCAATAAAAATCCCCATGTTTTGTTCATCGCAATGTCTCTTTTCCAGTGGATTCTAAAGGTATTATGGAAGACTGGAGAGTCTGGTGACTCTTGCATATGAAAGCATACGAAATAATTTTTAAGATTTGTAAAAGAAAGAGTATGTGTTTGTATCTTTTTACCTAAAAGCTAAAATGTGAAAGATCCCATCATAAGGCAAAGTGAATAGTAATAAGATACACTGTATCCTTTGTTACTAATGTTGCCAATTCAAATTATCATCTAATTTCTCCACAAAATATACACACAGGACCTATAGGATAGGATTTACTTTTGTTTTTATTTGTTTTGTTTCTGTTGTTCTTGTTCACACACAATACTGAGGATGGAATGGTGCTTTCTTATTGTGATATATTAGGACCATCTTTGAATCCTCACAGGGGAAAAAGAAGTGAATTGATGTGAAAAAGAATTTTGGAGCAACAATTCTGTTTTTTATGACATTATAATGGTGGATATGAGCTCCTGTGTATTTATGAAAATTTGCCTTCAGCTGGAATCCTGAGAAAAGCAACAAAATGGAGAGAAATGTCTCATTCTTGGAAGAGAAAAACGGGAATTAAATCAACACCTCTTGAAAAATGGTATCACCTTCATGATGGCAGAACCAGTGTTGAAAGGGCCTGAGATTTAGCTTAGTGGCATAAGTGTCTGCCTGGCAAGCACACGGTTCTGAGTTTGATCCCTGGTACAAAAACAAAACAAAACAAAACAAAATTACCAAAACAAAACAAAATGAAAGGAAGCCTGCTTGTGTTGAGCAGAATCCTGTATGTTATTATTAGTCATCATGGACAGAATCTCTAGAACCACAAAGTCAGATAGCCACTGGCTGGCCTCTGCCACCTTTCTTATAACCTTAAGCAGAGAAGGGAGTAAGACTGTACTCAAAAAAGGCTTTCGAAGGAAAGGTATCTCAGCTACCGACCTTGGAGCTCAGTGCTAAACAGAACTCAGTGCTAAACAGAAAACACAGGCCCCTCTGAACCAGCCTTATAGCTTTGAGCCAGCCCAGGCACTAACAGAGATCTGTTCACAGCATGGGAATTCATAAAGCTCGCAGGTTTGAAGGATCTATAAATTTAGAATGTTCTAATATTCCAAGTGTGGTGTGCAGACCAAGATTTTTATTTATATTTTTAAAGAATTTTTCATTTGTTATTTTAATATTTTTCTTGTTTCAGAACTTTTGTTTGTTTATTTCTTTGCATGGGCGGCTCAGCCTGCCCTGAGGGCAGGGCTGGCGCAGCATGTGGTGCTGGGGATCGAACCGTGGTCCCTGATACTGCCCAAGTTTTTCGTAAGCAGGAGCATTAGACCACTGAGCCATCCTGCTGGGACCCCTGGACCAAGGCTTTTAGCATTAAAATTTTTACAAATTAAATGTTAACTCCATTTCAATATTGACATAGGACAAAATATTAATACGTTTATATTGAACAGTCAGCACACAAAAGAAATAAGTTATAAAGTATAGAGAATTGTGTCAGCGTAACTTCATCTTCTGTTAATTTTCTGATCTTTAGGATTATGTTGTCAACTTTTTCTTTTTTTTTTCTTTTTCTTTCTCTTTTTTTTTTCCCGAACCCTAACCCTAACCCTAACCCTAACCCTAACCCCTAACCCTAACCCTAACCCTAACCCTAACCCTAACCCCTAACCCTAACCCTAACCCTAACCCTAACCCTAACCCTAACCCTAACCCTGTTGTCAACTTTTTAAAAGAGTTGTTTTACAATCAAAAGGGTTTTTTTGTCTTTTTGAGACAGAGTCTCACTATGTACTTCAGGCTGGCCTGGAGCACATTTTTGTAGCCCACGCTGGTCTTGAACTCGCCTGGATCCTCCTCCCTCAGCCTTCCAAGTGCTGTGATTACAGATGTGCACCACCATACCCAACTAAAGACTTGTTTGTAAGTCCCATGGTAATTACAAAATAGATATGCAGAAAAGGCTGACCAAAATAAGAAGGGAGAAATCAAAAGATATTGCTAAAGTAAATAATTTAACCAAAAAGGAGACTAGAGGAGAGGGGAATCCCTGGGCACTATAGTAACTAACTACCTAGAAAAAAACCCAGCATATTGGTGTAGTCAGATTGCTTCTACTAAAAACAGATTGAAACATGAATTTATTGATTAAAAGTCATATATTGAAGAGGTGGATACTAATCAAGACTCTGTGATGCTTCCAATAAATAATTTCACCTCAAAAACAATGAGTAGAAGTGAAGGGATAAATGAATAAGTTCTGATCAAATGGAATTCCCAAAGAAAGCAGGAGTAGCCAGGCTTACACCAGATGAAATAAGCTCACTGATATCAGCCTCATGCACTTTTCCTCATTATGCTTATCTCATGATTCCTGCTTCATTCTGAAGCAGTTCTGGAGATCTCCTTTCATGAATGTCTTCAGTTATACTGTGTTAGTGGCTTCAATGTCTTTAATGGATTCAAAACATGCATGACCGTTTTGTTCCAATAATAACATTATGGAAGTGACTCTAAAGTTAAGAGAAAAAAAAAAAAAAAACAGAACCAGCATAAAACTCAGCAGTCCCACTACTGGGTGATATCCACAGTAAATAAAATTGGTGCATTCAAGAGATATCTTCATGCTTGTCTGTATTACATTACACTTTGAAAAAATGAAACATTGGAAACAGCCTAAATATCATCAACCCATGAACGAATAAAGAAAATGCACTAAATGTCCAAAATCTACTACTAATGAAACGTACAAAGAAATTACTAAAGCATGCTACTGTGACAACATGCATGGATTTTGTGAAACGTCTTTGTTATTTATTGTTTTAATGTGCTCTGGATGAAATGACAAGCTGCCATAGACTATTTGGCTTATAAATAGCACACATTTACTTTTCATAGTTCAGAAGCTCTGAATATCAATGTCATGCTTTTAGCAGGTTTGTTAAATTGCAAGGACTCCTCTTTTAGTTCATAGATTTTTGTTACTTTTGATTTCTACAACCCTACAGGGAGGAGGCTACAGATTCTTTGGAGAGAGAGACAAGTCATAATCTTCTTGCAGGTTCCAGTTTCCTAACTTAAGGACCTCCCACAGGCTCTTGAAGTACTCATACTGAGGATTAGGTTTTAACTATTAATTTGAGAGGATAGAAACACCAGTACCTTATTGCATAAATATGTTAATATGATGAGTATGTGTTTTTATTTGTGCATTGGTGAATTGAGAGTTTTGCTCTTGAATTAATCTATAAAATTCTTCAGGGATATCAGTATGAGGACATTCTCATTCTGGTGTATGAAGCATAAAGTCAAAAATAGAAAACGAGGCACCAGGGAGATGAGAAGCCAATTTAAATTTTGAATTATCTGGCTATTAGGAGAGAAGAGTTTGCTAATTCAAGGATCTGTAGGAAAGGCTGTATTGTTAAGAATACATGAAGTGTTACTTCTTACATAAAATTTAGGAATAAAGGGATATTAAGGATTTTTTGTAAATCTTGAAATGTAAGAATATTAATTTCATTTAGATTTTTGTGAACCCATCTGAGAAGATTTTCTGATAGTTGGGAATGTTTGAAGTCTTTATGTGGATGACAATTGACTAAGTGCTTTGCTAGATTAATAGTTCTATCAACAATCAGTAAGAAGCATGAATTTCATAATGTTTGTTATTCCTTCAGCCAATAATAGTGAGATTAACTCTGAGCCCTGAGCTGGTACAAATTATCTTTTGCACAAGCAGTGGTTGCCTGCAATTCATATTGTAGCAATCCAGAACATGAATAATCTATGACAATATTTTCAGTATATTTTCTTGGATCTAATCACCTTATGTGGGAGTCTTGAAATATATGACCTACATCTACTTTTACTGCCACAAACAGCATTTTCAAACAAACGCTATTAAAGTTACTGGAAGAAAATGAGCTATTCTATTCCTTTTGGTAGGAGTATATCTTTTCTTTGGAACAAGCATTAAAGTTTCTAATGACATGGAAACTTTATTTTTTATAATGTTACTGAGTAATGTTATAAATTCTTCTTCTTTTTTGTTTTTTTTTTTTGTCTTTTTGAGACAGGGTCTCACTATGCAGTTCAAGCTGGCCTTGAGCTCACTTTTGTAGCCCAGGCTGGTCTCGAACTCGCACTGATCCTCCTGCCTCAGCCTCCCGAGTGCTGGGATTACTGGTATGCGCCACCATGCCCGACTTATAAATTCTTCTTATGTAGGTTGTGGTTTTATTGAGTCATCTCTTCTCACTTTATTTCATTTAAATTGTATACAAAACTTCAAAAAAATGCTACTGGTAAATAGCCTATATTATTTAGAATTTCACGTTTCCTTGATCTTTTAGAGCTCAGGTTTATAAAGCATCCTGTTAAAGAAGGGGTTTGGGGAATTGTTTGAAGCAGCAAAGAAAGACTTCATGCGTCAAAAGGACTGAATGGCAGTGATGACCAATGCAGTGCAAGGGAAAGGCACTTCTGTGGATACCATTTCCTGGTGTGGGTCAGAGGTGTGTGTGTGTGTGTGTGTGTGTGTGTGTGTGTGTGTGTGTGTGTGTGTGTGTTTGATTTTCGCTGCCCCTTCATTGGATTGGATTCTCAGAAAAAGTGACTACAGTCATAGGCCTGATATCTTTCTCCATAACAGTCTTATTGGTGTCCATTAATCATCTCTCTGCAATGGGGTCCTTGTAGCATGAGATAAATGCAGCCATTCCACCTTTGTCGTTTCTAGAGCTGCTTGTCAGCCCCTCCACGGAAAGAGCAGTGGTGGCAACATTAAGCCATAGAAATACAATACAGAAGGTGCTTCCAGGTGAAGTTCAAATCGCAGTAACATTATCATTAGGGATTTCTCCTTTTTTTTTTTTTTTTTTTTTCCTATTCAGAATTTGAACTCCAGGCCAATAAGATGGTTCAGCGGTCTAAAGCACCTGCTTACGCAAGCTTGGGCAACCACAGGGACCACAGTTTAATCCCCCGCACCACATGCTGCCCCAGCTCCACTCTTGGGGCGGGCTGAGCCAGCCATAATAAATAAAAATAAAAACAAAAAAAAAGAAGTAAAAGAACGTGGGATCCATGTTAAAGGCATAACTATAAATATAGAAAACACAACACACAGCTTAGTGAACCCTAGTGGGTACGTGTATGTGTGTGTGTGAGAGACAGACAGACAGACAGACACACAGACACACACACAGACACACACATAGACAGACAGACATATTTGATTCATTTAAAATTTTTTCTTTATTCTTCTATCTTGCTTGCTTCTTTCAGTCTGATTGCTTGAAGTAACTATATCATGCATAATCTAGAATGTATTTTTCTACATAGGAAGCTTCTCTTAATAGTACATTTTCTGACATTACTAAGGTTTGTTCATTTACAATGATTACACAAATTGTTTGTCAATTGCCTTAAAAATTCTAGATGATTGATAAAAGATATATATATTTTTGGAAGTAGTGTATGCTGATGAGTTGAGCCTGGTAGTGAATGACTGAAAAAAAATTATAATGGTTTTTGTTATTCTGCAGTCTTAAAACAGAAACTAGACATTGAGTTGCACGAAATCTTACTTAAATTTTATTTGAGATGATAAGATAAAAAAATCTATTCATGGACCATAATGCAAATTTAGGTTAAAAAAATTAAATTTCTTACATTCTATGCTAACTTATTATTATACCTATGATGATAGCTCACATATTTTTCTTCTTGTTCTCTTCACAACTGATAATAAGTACATTTCTAGGTGAATATTTTTATATTAATAATTTGATAAAATAGGGGGCTGGGAGATAGTTCCGTGGCATAAGTCCCTGCCTGGCAAGTGTAAGGTTGTGAGTTTGAACCCCGCTCCTGGAAAAAAAAAAAAAAAAAAAAGAAAAAGAAAGAAAAGAAATAACTTAATAAAATAGTTTAAAACAAACTTGAAGGAAACTTGCAGGTAAAGATACTGTCCGTTATGGCTTGTATCAAGAAGCCCCCCAAAGTCCCACATGCATATTCGTGTGGTGTGGGGGTTGAGGCGACAACTACACTGCTTAAGCGGAGCTGTGGTAGTGGATAAAGGAAGCCTGAACTTTAGTGTGGGTGGCACCCGTCAATAAGCTAGCAGTCTGTATGGAGTAGACAGTGACAGGAAGCAGGGGGCTTGTGACTTGCAGATTCCTGCCTGCCACTGCATGCACTGCTGCCCTGCCCTTTTCCCATTTCATTCTGCCAGGCCATCCAGCCTTGGAGGCGACGAACAACAGGCAGAAACTGTCACAAAGTGTGAACCAAATCAGCCGTTCCTCGTCTTGTAAGTACTTTGTCTCTGCAAAGAGAAAAGTAACTATGGCATTTGCTCCCATTTCTTCCTTTATCTCCCTTCAACTTAGGAAATTATGCAGTTTAATTTGTGGCCTGCTGCATGAAAGAGTACTAAAAACAAATCACACTGGTAAAGTTTGGGAATTTTTACAAAAAATAAATATTTTCTTGAAAATTGCAATGAATGCCTTTAATGCTTGAGCCCATCATCTCAGTGCTGGATATACAGAATAATCAGAACAGACAAAAGTACCTAACCCCAGGGCCGGTGAGATAGCTCAGGGGCATAGGCGCCTGCCTGGCAAGTGCAAGGTCCTTGGTTCAATCCCATTCTGTAAGTAAGTAAGTAAGTAAATAAATAAATAAATAAGGTACCTAGACCCATGGAACTTATATTCTAAAAAATATAAAGTTTGAAAATATATGTAAGCTGTATATAAGTTTTATATTAATAAATACACAAGAGCAAATATATTTATTTCTGAACCTACCCAGGGTGCACCTTTATAGGCACTGTAACCATATATATATATATATATATATATATATATATATATATATATATAATGTGTTTGTGTGCGCACACGCGCAGGATCTCACTAAACACCTTGGGCACATAGTGATCCTCCTGTTTTCAGCCTCTGCAGCACTGAAATTACAGGTGTGTGCCACCACACCTGGACTCTGTTCCCAGATCAACATGGCCAGTGATGGGAACTGCATGGTATATGGTGCTGGGATCGAACCCACGTCTCTGCGCTTGACAAAGCAAGCTCTTAGTCCACTGAGCTATCCTGCTCACTCTCATTATTTGTTTATTCAACGTTGCCAAGCTAGTTCACCTCAGACCATTGCAGCAGGTGTACAGTGTGCAAAACACTTAAGGCAAAAATCAAGAGCTATCTGGAGGTGGCGCCAGGACTCAGCACAGGTGGGCTAAGTATACCATGTAGAATCCCCAACTCTCCATCAACTAAACAACCACTCATTGTTTGTTTATAAATAACCCTTTTTTATGTCTAATTATGATGGCTCCAAGAAACTGCTGTGTGCTACAATGTGAATTGCTGTTTTGATTTAAGCTGGCACACACATTCCTATGGCAAGGTTCTTTATTATTTAGAATAAAAGCACGCATTACCTTAGAGAACATGATATGTTATTACTGTTACAAATTAGTTTAACAGTTTCAAAAACACAATAAAAACAGATAATATGAGAAGAACTTATTTCTTGTTTTGCCTTAAAGTGTCTGCAGACATATATTTCAACCAAATTCCTGTTCTTAAATGATTATCAGCAAAAAGGGGGGAAGAACTGCTTTCATTCCTGCTCCAGTGATAAACAAACTTCATATTTACTTCAGCCAAACACTATTTGCCCAATATCTACTACACAAGATGAGAACTTTTGTGTGATAAAATTGCTAGAAAACTTGTAATACTGATTTAATTATGCTCACTATGTTGAGAGGAACAGGTGTACAGAATAGGCAGAGGAATAATTATTTTCAAAATTAATACTTATAGTTTCTGAAAGTATTTGCTATTGATTTAAACATAAAAACTCTTTATCTTGTCTTCTTACAAGTGATTGTCTCTTTTTATCTTGTCTTCTTGATGTGTGGTTTGTCTCTAATGCTCTCGCTGCTTCTTATTAAATGTTTGTTACATGTTCTATCTTTTAATAAATCTCCAGATAATTTCTTTGTTGTAACTTCACCTTACACATTTATGTCTTCCTGTATTATTAACTGATTTTTCTTTATGTCTCTTAAGCTTCGATTTCTACTCATTGTGTCAAATTTCCCAATTCAGATTCACTAGAGTAAAAGTGTAATTAGCTCTAATTCTTTTGCCGGAAGGTCAGAAGAAACTGATTTAAGCAGAACCTTCTGAGGTGTCTGCCTTCATCCATGGTCCCTGTTGGATCAGTAGCAGTCAGAATGATGTGTTCATGTGGACAATGCACTTCTTCAGGGGGCATGTGACGTGGAAAGGATAATTTCCCAAAGGAAATCGCTAGTGAAACTATTAACATACTTAGCTAGTAGATTCTTAGTGCAACGATCAAGAAAAGTATTGCACCCATAAGAGAGATCTTACAGCTAACCACTGACTGACATGGGAAGGAAAGAGACATAGGAATTTGTTAATTCTTTAGCAATTGCAATAAAATTCCTGTGGGTAATAACCAGTCTTATGCTTGACCCTTTGCCGTTAGCTTATCTCAACCCTTGGTGCCTGGCACAGAGGTTGGCCCATGGTTGATACTGAAGAAATTATTGATCAGTACTTGCTTTGCAGTTAGAACTTCCAAGCACTCATCCATATGCTGTTCTTAGAGAATAACTCTTGGAAAGAGTGTTTCTCTGGTCAACAAAATAGATGACAAAAACCTATGTAGGAAACCTATAAAATGTTCCACTAATTATTTAACATACTCTTCAGAAGTCTCCAATCTGTAGAGCACCCTATGTTCTTTTCTAAAGTTTTATTTCGTCATTTCTTTTTGAAAAAAAATTACTGGAATCACAAGTTTATGCTCCCCTGACTGAAGAGATCACCAACGGAGCTCCCTGGGGAAGGTTCTGAACTGCCATCCTTCAGCTTTCTTCCTCTAATCTGTCCTCATATCCAACTGACAGGTTTGCAAAGAAGAACTTTTCTCTGAGATGTTCACATGCAAACAGACTATCATCTTTCACATGTTCGCTTTTGCCTTCCTAATCTGTTTTCGATTTTCAGTGTTTAAAGAGAAATTTCAGGAAGGAACCTTCTTTGTCTTGTAATGGGAAATATTTTGTAAAGAGAATGAAAAGTTCCTGGGTATCTCCAAATTAAAGTCACTGAAGTCAAAATAAACATGATTTACACAAAGTCAAGAACATTTTTCATTGTTGTTTATCAGCTGTACCTTGCTATAGCAGCTAAAATATTAGTGTAGTAATAAATAAAAATCAGTTCATACACATGATTTTGTCTCTTAAAACACTGCATATTATCAACTATCTGTGATAAATTTGACATAAATGCAGGATTTATACTTTTAAAATTGTGCAAAATTCAACAAAATGTAGGCTATACTGAGGATAAGATAGTTAAAAAGTATGAAAAACATACCAATAAAATTATTAAACTTAGTTATATTTATGTTTAGATAAATACATGTAAATACTTTGCGTCATAAACACTACCCTAGATAGTAGTTGCTACTTTCCCAACATTGTGTCGCTGTTTATCATATTATCTATGTGTGGATATTGCATTGTTTTATTAGGGAAACAGATGTAGCACAAGGTACAAAATATATAAGAATTTATAAAATGGGCTTACAATGGTCAGGCTCAGAGCTGGATGGAGAGTACAAAAGATATCTATGCTGTGGAGCCTGAAGGATTCAGTTCAAGGTTTGGAGCTAATAGCCCATTTCTCATGCAAGCTATCTCATATCAGAAGGCTGTTGGGTCCGTAGCGGAAGGTTCGGGAGTCTTCACTAGAAGGCTAACAGATCTATACCAAAAGCCCTAGAATCTGTGCTGCAAGCCAGATTGGCTAAGCTTTGACATCCAAGCTGAAATTGAAGACTGAGTTTATTGGTCAAGGTTTTACTTACAGGAACAGAATAGATGTAATATAAGGAATGGATATTAACGCCAAATATACAATCTATAAGAAATTGTGAGATTGGCTTACAATAGCCACAGAGTCAGATGAGGAAGCGCGCACAGGGCGTCTGCATACTCCGGACTGAAGAATTCAATCCCGAGGCCTGGACTTCACTGCAGCACTCCGTGTAAGTCTCTGTCGGCTGATGGGTCTGCAACGGAAGACTGAAGTGTCTGTAGATGGACGCTGAAGAGTCTGCAACTGATGGTGAAAGATCTAAGCTGGAGGCCGAAAAGTCTGCGCTGCAAGCCAGACGTTGAAGTCCAGTCTGAATGCGAAGACTGAAGCTTCTCCGACGAAGTGAAGTGTTGACTCCTCCTTCAGCCCTTTAAAAAGTCTTTTTGTGCTCAGTCATCCTGACGTGGGCTCATTGCGCCCTAGGTTGGAACCAATCATACCTCAGGACGGGCTCTTGATCCTGTTCTAGGGAGAAATCCAATCATATCCTAGGCAGGCCCTGGTGACCCTCTAGGGAAGAACCAATTGTACCCCAGAGTGGGGCTCCCACCAACAGGGAACCGGGCTGCTGAGTCATTCAGCCAAGTTGACACATTGTATCAACCACTACACTGGGTCTCCTTTTAAGAATAGAAGAAGATCCATAATTCCTCATTCCATTTTATACCATCCAGAGGATAAGCCAGACTAGAGTGGGTCTTCTGTTATCTGAGATGTACAATTGCCTTGCCAAATTAACAAACTGAACTTCTCATGTGGATACAATCAATCTGTTATTACAGATGTTCTCAGTGTGATCAAATTTTTATGTAGTGCTCAAGCTGGTGCATTAGAATGTTAATATATTGGATTTACATTACCTCTTGGAGTAGCAATGTTACTAAATAAAAGAAGTAAGACTAAACTATAAATACTAAATTACTCAAGAAAGGTTGGATAATTTATTTCTCACACTAAAAGTAACAAATTTGGCAAGGGCAGTGAAATAAGTGCCTGCTTAAGCAAGCATGGGGACCGGGTTGGATCATTGGTACCACACGCAGTACTCATCCCACCCCCTGGGTAGGCAGAGCTTGCCACACAGAGTGTGTGGCATGGTGGCACATGTCTATAATCCCACTGCTGAGGGAGCTGAGACAAGAAGATCACTATGAGTCCAAGCAGCAAATTGAGACCCTGTACCAAGTAAATAAGTAAAAAATAAAAAATGACAACTTTGTCACATTCGTTTAAATACTATTTCTTCTAGTTCATTAAACGCAGGAATAGAAATTCAATTAGTGAACAAAACAGACACTGAGGTATATCTATAGGTAACAGAAATTTAAAAAAATGCTAACTTCATATATTTATCTATATTTTTCAAAACAAACTGTCACTAAACTTTAGAGAGCTTTTGCAAGCAAGATGTCAACAGTATACTTTTAAATCTCTTTACTCAAACAAAAATATAAAATGTGAGAGCATCCCTGGAAAATATGTTAAATAAACATCCAAGCTCAAAAATAAGCCCTTTCTTTCTATTCTGAAAGAATCAAAAGAGACAGAACTAAGAAAATTTTTCATAAACCTGTAATTTTCTCTCTCCTTTCATTTCCTACGGGAAATGCTAGGTATTTATAAGAGGAAAAAAAGCTGAAATTGCAGCCATAAGTATGAACAAATAATGAAAAAAACTATAAAATACCACATTCATTTTTATTATATTTTAAAATCCTCAAACATATTAGAAGATAACCAGCATATATAAAGCACTCAAAACAATAGAAAACAAGCTTTAATTGGATTCAAGTATCTTTTAGTGTTTCATGTCGTATTTAATGAAAAGAACCTGTCTATAACATAAGAAAAAATAAACTCAAAAAAATTACAGGTTTAGGGAGAGATTTCAGGGTCTAAGTGCCTGCCTGGCAACTGCAAGTACCCAGGTTCAAGCCCCAGTATCACATGCCGCACCAGCCCTGCACACTGCTATCCGCTGAAACACAGGTATGGTGGTACACGCCTGCAATCCCACTGCTGGGTGTACCGGGTTTAAATCAAATAGAGACTGAGATCAGAACAAATTAGAACTTATTGTGTTTTTATTAAGCAGCCCAGTGGCTGGCCAGACACACTCCACACAAGGAAGCATCCAACCAGTCCCAAAACAGAGTTAACTGCAGTCTTTTACAGCAATAACACAGCTGTAATGAATTTATGACTAGGCTGTTCACAGTTCTTAGCCAATAGTGGAACTTGACCCAGATGAGGCCTGTTACAAGGTACGGTTAGAGCGGAAACACAGCAGCTGTGTACAATACTAGTAGGCTGAAGGATCTACACTTGAGCCAGGGAGCAATGCCTAAGGAGCTAGAGGTTCCTGCCAGCTTTTCCTAATAGAAAAATAACGAGAGCCACGTTTATTTCAGTGAATTACACTAGGAAGATTGGAAAAAGGATGATCACTACACTGACTGCACAGTGAGATCCTGTACCAAATCAATCAATCAATCAATTATTCAATCAACTAATGACTTTTTAAAAATTGTAATTTCACACTCAAAATAAATGTTAATCGTATATATTTTTTTGAAAAAAGTATAGAAGCACACACCTGAGAGGATGGTTTGTATATTCCACATTTTCAAAATGTATTTTCTATCTTCTTTAGTGCATCTGTTTTAGTTTGATTCTTCTTACTTATGATATGTCAAAATATTCTTTCCATCAAAATTTCTTGTTTACTCTGGCTTGGCATGCCGGCCCCACCCGTAGCGCAGGCTGAGAAGGCAATTGAGACTGGGAATGGTGGCATATGCCTGTAATCCCAGCTCTTGAGATGCTACAACAGGCAGATCACTAAGAGTCTGATCTAGTAGTGAGACCCTGAATACTCTGTAGGTTCTTCCCTAAAATTACAAAAACTAATCAACTAAATAGATAAGTAAATAATTCAATTCCAATGTAAGCACTAACGTGAGAGGTACTTTGTAAGTTAGCAAGTTATAAAATACATTTTATCTCATGGAATTCTTACCATTGCATGAGCTTTCTATAATTGCAAGTAAGAAAATAGATAATCTGTAAGATTAACTTACTCTAGATAATCAGTAAAGGTAAAATTCCATCCTTTGTTTCTTCTATCTGAACAAGTTATTTTTTTGTATAAAAGATTAACCTCAAGATATAATTTGAGATGAATAAGTAATTACTTGATAGTTTATTGTTCTTTTGTTGTTGCTGCTGAGTTTGCTTTGGTACTAGGAATTGAACTCAGGGCCTTACTTACCAGGGCATTGCTGGACATCTGAGGTATACCCTAGACCCGTTGCATGGTTTCATTGATGGGTTTGTTCCATCTTTTGTGTGCAATGTGTTATACACGCAACAAGAATGTGTTCCTGAAGATTATATGAAGGCTACACTTTGACTTCCTTGCATATAATTAACTAACCTCAATGAAATATATTAGTATTTTAATGTCCTTATCTGCCAGAAGTATAGCTGTACAACGGCAAGAGAAAGAAAAGAATACACTCTATTGGAGAGCTCGTTCTGACATAACAAGGAAGTTAGGACTTGAAATGAATCCTAGAAAACTGGAAGACTTTGACGTATAGGAATATAGTTGTCAGGACACAGCAGAGACAATGTTAAAAGGTAGAGTGAATTTTAGTCAGTATTTTTCTGACATGGCTTTTTTTACCTACATGAAAGGTAATTTGTAGCACCTCAAATTCTACCCAGGGCCAACTGCATTTGACGCTCTGCGCATATGTAACATTTACATAAATTTCCTACACATTAGAAACTGCTATAATTATATTTTTAAATTTTGCTTTCAATTAAAATTAAAAATTTTCTGTTATAATTCCTATTAAAAAGTGTAAATATGTATGTCTACATGTACATATGTACATGGACATGTGAGTACATGTTTGTATGTCTTCATGTGTATGCAGGTAAACATGGTATGTATATGTACAAATGCGTTTCTGTGTATACATGCATGTGTATATGTGTACATGTTTGTGTATGGGTTCTTGTAAGTTTTTTATGTGTTTGTATTTGTGTAACTGTGTGTGTGTGCATTTCTATGTGTGGACTGTGTGTATGTTTGCACATTTACGTATGGGCACCTGTACATATATGTGCATGTGTCTGTATATTACTTGGAATTGAACCTATATCCTTTGCACTCAACTTTATCCCTGGTCCAGTACTTTTTAGGAGGACAGAATTTTCCTGCATGTCAAATTTGCATAAGTTGAGCTATAATTTATAATCCGCCTACCTTATTTTCCTAGCATGCTGAGATATACTTACTGTACTATTTTGTTTTTCATTGTATCAATGAAAACTCCAGAGCATAACATAATTAGATACATTTTGGGAGTGAACATAGATCAAATCAAAAGAAGGGATGAAATTATTTTGATTATAAAGCCCTTGCAAGCCGGGCGTGGTGGCTCATGCCTGTAATCTCAGCACTTGGGAGGCTGAGGCAGGAGGATTGGTGCGAGTTCGAGACCACCCTGGGCTACAAAAGTGAGCGCAGGACCAGCCTCAACTGCATAGCGAGACCCTGTCTCAAAAAAAAAAAAAAAAAAAAAAAGCCCTTGCACATTATTTTCATAACACTTTTGTTTTTTTCTAGATATGAACTTATATTCTCATTAAACTTTTATTTGTATTTTATAAATAATAAACTTTTTTCTTTAACCCTTAAATTTCATTTCTTTCTGTTTTACTGTATCTGCTATACATTTCAGATTTTATTTCTTTTTTCAGGTTCTTATGCTAGAAAGACAATAGAATATCGACATACATGGGTCTGGTTATTTCGCTTATGGGTATAGCCTCTAGTTGCATCCACTTAACTATGAAGGCTTCGAGTTTGTTTTTCTTTTTTCTTAATATAAAGGGTCTACAAGATCTATAAGGTCTTCCTACATAAGTAGGACTCAAAGTTATTCTCATATTTTGAGCCTCAAGTTTGTTTCTGTTAATAGGCGAGTAATACTCCATTGTATAAAATTACCACATCTTTTTCATCTATTCCTGAGTTGATGGGCATTTTGTTTGCATATATCTGGATGTGACAATTTGTGCTGTTATAAATATGGGTCCACATATAACACTGTGGTACAGTATTTTTAGTTCTGGGAAAATTCCCGGAAGGAAGATAGCTGGATTGAACTAACTCTATATGTTGATACCTGTTATTTAAGCAATTACATGGAGGGCAGCAATGTGTAATACAATAACCGTGCTTGATTATCTGACGTCTTGCTCTTCTAAATGTGTCTCATTTCTAATACCACATAAATTATTACTATATCCTCTTTAAAATGAACTATTTATTTTTAAAAGGTAATTGAAAAGAGACAAAAACAAAAACGTAGTTTCTTGACATCAAGTTGTAATATCCAACCATATGTCCACTCTTACATAGCTGTATCAGTTAATCTGAGCAACAGATTTGAATTGATAATAAATTAGATAACATATCAACAATTGTTAATCAGCTATTCTTGCTTTGAAAATCTGTAAAATGTGTATTTTTATATGCAGTCCTGTTTCTTTCTTTGTTCCTGATTTTTGTTCTTGCTTTGCTTCTATTTTTCAAAAAAATTGAATTAATAGTAATAACAATAGATTTGTTAAGATAGAAAAAATTTCCTTTCAAATCATATTTATACCATGTTGACTTCAGTACTTTATTGACTTATTCCTTCTTAGATCATCAGTAGCACAAATAATTAAAATTCTTGGTCAACAAAAGACTATATGGGGCCCAGCGGAATGGCTCACTGGTCTAAAGCACCTGTTTGGGAAAGCTTGGGTGGCTTCAGGGACCGCGGTTCGATCCCCGGCACCACATGCTGCGCCAGCCCTGCCCTTGGGGTGGGCTGAGCCGGCCATAAAAATGAGTGAATAAACAAACAAAGGTTCTGAAACAAGAAAAAAATAAATAAATAAAATAAAAAAATTTAAAAAAGAAAAGACTATATGATTAATATGAGCTACATATGCTTCAGTCAAATTACTTAAACTTCAGATCTGTTTCCTAGGACTTGCGATATAGCTCGGTGGCATAAAAGCCTGCCTAGGAAGCACAAGGTCCTGAGTTTGAGTCCCAGTATTTCAAATATATATATATATATATATATATATATATATATATATATATATATGTATATATTCATTTCGTGAACAATGTGAGTATTGGCCAATTATATTGTTTTGCGACAATATTGCAATTTGGTATTATGTTCATGAGTCATGTATGCTAAGGTAAATTTCAATAACTAACAAAAGAACGTTAAAGAAATGAAAATCTCACCCCATTTTCCCTGCAGGTAATGTAGACTAATGTACATAGATTTATTCATGCAAAGCATTTATTTGCAATTGAACTTCTGAAGTCACAGCATCCTTTGTGTTGTCGGAGACAGTGATGGGGACACCATGGTTTGGGGCCAGAAGTTAGCTTTGCAAGTGGGTCCCACGGAATGTGTGAGCTTTCTCTGTATGCTTATGCCTTCTGGTGATACTTGGAGCTTTCTAATGTTCTTTTATTTTTTTAATGAATCACTTCTGGTACTGCAGAATGAATTTTATAATTACCAACTCAGATAATCAACAAATTGAGATTTTAAATCTATTATTAGAATCCAAAGTAAAGTATAATTTAGGTAAGTAAATGGAATTCTTATACATAAAGTGGTCAGCTGAAGATGGCTATTAATATTCAAAGAAAATGTTTTGCAATTGTGTTAAACTAAATATCAGGAAATGCTACAATTGAATAATTCAGTTTATACTTTCCTTTGGCTATGCTCCAAGTTAATTTGATTACTTTGGGTACTATGTATAATAAATTAATATAGGCCCAAACCTCAATCCTATTTGTTTTTACTCTATGGCTAGCTCAGCCTACCCTCTGGGTGGGGTTGGTGCAACATGTAGTGCTGGGGATTGATCTGCAGACCCTGCGGTTGCATAAGCTTGTCTAAACAGGTGCTCTAGACCACTGAATCATCCTGTTGGCCCATCAATCCATTTTTAAAATTAAAAAAATTGAAAATTTTAATGTTTTAAATAGATTGCTTAGAAAAATTAATAAGAAAGTTGTAAATGTGTACCTGATAAGACAGAAGTCACCCAAGTGAAATAAAAACGTTACCATTTATAAATTAGTGTACTCAAGGAATAATTATAGGGAGGAAGCAGGGAGAGAAGGGGGGCAGAGAAAAGGACCCAAAATGAGAAAAAAAAAAAAACAGTCTAATATACTTATGGAATCAAAGAAGAGCACAGTATTTTTTTCAATATCTATACTTTTAATATTCAATATGCTTCAATATTCTTTTCATGACAAAACCTTGAGAGCTATTTTAAAGTAGATAGCAATATGATGGAAAAAAGCCCAAAGAGAAGACTTTTACTCTGAGAAAAAATATTCAAAAATGATGAGATCACACCCATGTACTTTTTCTATTAGAAACCAGTAAGAATGTACAGAATTTTGAGCCTATCAAACCAACTCTTTTCTGTATTTTTTACTATATAGTCTTGCTTTTCATTTTAATTTTCTGAAGTCATAGAATTTGAATATTCCACCTCACTGGCATTATTGGTCTCAGTGTTCCTTTCCCATGTATTGATGGACTACCATGTATTTTTCATTTAAAATATACTTTTTTGATTTCCAAGGAAAACTACATTGTTAAAAAATCATTATGGTATTTTGATATTTCCTTTCCCTATTTAATGAAGGCAGGTCATGTATTGAAAACCAAAGGATCATTAAAGATCATCTAATTCAAGCTTATGGATGATTGACAATTTAAAATATTAGCTAACTTTTTAGAGCTCTGTTTCTTATTAGTGGAAATTAAGCATTAATTCTTATTTTCTATTCACAGTTAATGATGCATGCTGGTCTATATTTAGCTTTAAGATTTTGTGTTGTGTTACTTTTCTGTGTGTGTAATGTCTTACTGAAATGTCGATCTAAAATTATAGAGTTTTGTTTGCATCCCAGAAAAAGATAGACTTGTGGAAATTCATCACGCAGTCAAGACATAAGGTAATCAAAACTTGTCAGTTTAAATTGACTCCAATTCAAGCCACAACCTGAAATTACAAAACATAGTCCAACGGTGATCTTTTCCGCTGACATCTGAGTTCCAAATGGCGCTGCAGATGGGGAATTGTCTGTTGCTATGGAAGAACAGCTGGAATCAGTTAATGAGTTGAGTCAGCAGGAGTCAAAGCACAAGACACTAGAAAGCCTCATCTCCATGGGAGAAAACACAAGGAAAGGACACAGAGAGCCATACTGTGGCAGAAATGGCCCCGAGAGGGGCACATCTGTGAGCATAATTAGGCTTGTCTCCCACAGGCAAGTACAAGTGTTGTTTGCCCTTAGACGCATAAATCTTAGGCACCAATAGACCAGTGTCCACTCCTGATCCTACTGTGACTAACCTACTCAGGTCAGATATCCTGAAGAGTTTAAAACAATGGCCACTCTCTAAAGCCTGCAGGAGCCAACTATGCCAGACTGAAGAGGAGCTGTATTATAGTGAGTTTTATTTTTGTCTTTTATGGTAAAGAGTTATCTATTTTATATCCATTGTGAGAGAGGAAAAATGGGAAATATTTACCATCTCACTGCCAGCTTGGATATAAATAAAAAAAAAAAAAAGTTAAGGGTGGGAGAGATAGCTCAGCCATCTAAGGACCTGTGTGACAAACATAAGAACCCAGGTGTCGACCTCCAGTACGGCATACTGAGCCATACCAGAATGCCTGGAACACTTTGGTGGCCACTGATACTAGGCATAGTGACACACGCCTTAATCCTAGCATGGGGGAGGTTGAGAAAGGAGGATCACTGCATGTATAAACTGCACAGCGAAACCCTGAACGAAATCAATCAATCAATCAATCAATCAATCAATCAAACAAACAAACAATCAATCGATAAATTAATAAAGAAATAAATTTTAAAAGTTAAAACATTAGGGACTGTGATGTTAAGGTAAAATATAATAAATAATCAGAAATGTGCTAAGCCAAACTAGAGCTTAATAAAGTTTAGCAATTTAAAGGTTTAATTTTAAACACAGAAGTGCTGTCCCAGCTGCTATGATGTGCAGGATTGATAAGATAAAATTTGCTCTCACATTTGCTTCGGCATTCTATACATTATCACTGCTCCATGTGATTATTCAAGAGCAATATTTATGTTTATCTGAATAATTCCTCTATTCAGGACCTCACTAAAATTGATTAGATAACAAAAAGGTGGTGAGAGAGTTGGTGATAAAACAGACAATATTACATTTAAGGTTGTCTTCTGCTGATTCCAAGAACAGGAAACTATGACTTGAAAAGACTGATCAACACAGCAAAGTTATCAATAACGCATTTATTTATCCACCAATCATTTCCTGAACACATGTTCTATTCTATGCATTCCTCTAATTACTGAAATATATAAAGATATACCTCAGACATATCCCTTTCTCACTTCACACATGTGGCTGATCAGCATGAATATGAGCACACATATGTAGAGGAAATTATGGATGAACAGTAGTAAATTAAAACTAATAACGTAGCTGTCACTTAAAATATTTCTTTAGGAAAGAGCATGGTATTTATGATACTCATACACACAGAGACACAGTAACGTTAATATAACATCTTTGTTATTGCTATAGCTATTAATATATATATATATATACATATATATATATATATATATATATATATATATATATAGAGAGAGAGAGAGAGAGAGAGAGAGAGAGAGAGAGAGAGACTGGCTCAGCCTGCGCTAGGGGTGGGACTGGTGCAGCATGTGGTGCCAGGAATCCAATTGTGGTCCCTGCAGTTGCCTAACTTTGCCTAAGGAGGTGCTTTAGACCGCTGAGCTATCTCACCAGCCTAACAAGCACTTTTTGATGCCAGTCATTTACACTAAAAAATTCATATGCTCTACATATAAATTACTGCCATAAAGCAGTTACTATAAATATCACTATTTTGGGCTGCCCAAATAGCTCAGCAGATTAAAACACCTGCAATCAGGTGCAGGAGCCAGGTGTTACATCTCCAGTGCCTGCCACGTGGGCACCTCTCCTGGACACACTGAGAAAGCCACTGAGACTGGGCTTGGTGGCAGCGCACCTGTAATCCCAGCTCTTGGGAGGCTCTAAGCAGGCAGATCAGTATGAATTCAATCTAATAGTGAGATCCTGAACCCCTGTAGACCCTTCCCTAAAAAATACAGACAAAAATAATCACCATTTTATAGATGGAAAAGCAAAGCAGGGAAAATTAAGTCTCTCATCAAGAATCACAGATCCAAAATGTAGTGGAGCTTCACATGTGTTATGGTTTATGCCAAGTTGACCCCACAAAGCCTCATGCAGTCATGGGCAGGGACTTCTAGAGTTTGAGACTTGAATGATGGGATTAAATGTTTTACTACTGTTGGTATTATGGTCTGAGTACTGCTGAGACTATGGGTGTGGCCTGAGATAATAGGCTAAGGCAGAGAGCCTGATGTAATTTAAAGAGTGACAGAGAGACAGACTTGAGCTGTTGCTGTTGCTCTGTTGCCATATTTGGTTGGCTGCCTCTGTCACTATTTTCCTGCTATTCTGCTGCCATGAACTGGATGCTTTCTGGCCTCTTCCCCTCAGTCTTGGGCCCGCCTAATATGGACTGAAACCTCCATGAACTGTGAGCTAAATAAACCTTTCTTGCCTTCATTTTGAGTGTCGGGTATTTGTCCCAGCAATGAGTAAAAAATAGCTAAGACAACATAAGACACAAAAGAGGTCCAATTTCAGGGGCTGGCGGGATGGCTCAGTGGTCTAAAGTACCTGCTTAAGGAAGCTTAGGCAGCGGCAGGGACCGAGGTTCGATTCCTGGCACCACATGCTGTGCCAGCCCCGCCCCCAGGGCAGGCTGAGCCGGCCATAATAAAAAACAAACAAAAAAAAGAAGTCCAGTTTCAGGTTTTATGTCCTTATCCATATCACCTTTCTCGCTCAACCAATGTATGCTGAAATTTTAAGTATAAGTAGTGAGTATGCCTCCCTCCAACTTAACATGATCCTCTGAAGGTGATTCAGATTATTCTTTCTCATAAGTTAGAAAATGCTGTTCTTAGACATCTTAACATCTCTAGACAATGAGTTCAATTTGCAAACTGGGATTAGTCAGTCAAAAATTAATAATTCTTAGATACCCAACACAATGAAGACAGATTTTTTTCACTTTAAATAAAACTAGAAAAATAGAATGTATGTTTCATTCAAAGAATCTGTCAAGTATTTTCCCCCCAAAAAATCTTCAAATATATGTAAAATTACTGCCATTACGGTTTCATTTCTGTGTGTAAAAATTTTGTATATCTAGATGTTATGGAGAATAAAACATGATTAATTATGTTCAGCAAATAAAAATATGATTAATTAACTTCATTCACTTGAAATAAAAAATATGTTTTGTTCATAAGTTGCATTGTTATTTCTTAATCTTTAGTAAAGTTAAAATCAAAATTAGAGCTATGGAGACATTTGAAAATCTTTTGGAGCCAATGCAGAGTTCAGGACAGAGAGTAAAGGTTGATTAAGTACCTAAATCCATAAGATAGTATGTCTAAACTAATGTAGGCAAATATTTAAATATACTTTAAAAATGACTGATCTAGGGCCTAGGGAGATAGAAAAATTGAGGCTTTTATAGATAAACAGAGAATTTAAATGCAGCTAGAGACTATATTGGTAAGTGAAATAAATGAGATCCCCATGTGCACACATCATATTACCTTGCTAGCGTGAGAACCTGAGAGAGTATTTAAAATATGAAAAGAGTAATAGATACTAAGAAAGGGAAAGAAAGTATTCAATGGAAAGGAAAAACTGAGATGAGGAAAAGGATAAATGAAATAAGGAAAAAATGAACCTTAGTTACATGAGCAGGATAGTTTGGAAAATTGTACTGTGTATTTCTGCTAATCTTTTGAAAGGAGCAGTTAATGCCTAACATTTCTTATTTTTAGTCTTACTATTTTTTCTTTGAATTCCATAGAAATTGTTCGTTATTTTTGTTTTGTTTTGAGTTTTCTTTAAATCAATCTTTCACATTTATATCAGTAACCTGTACAACTAATTTGAAGACAGCATCCTGGAAAGCAGCAACTATAGCTTAATTAAAAAAAAAAAAAAAAAAGATTGGTGGTCTTCTGTTCCATCTAGAAAATTCACTTTGCTTGCTTCCATGCCATGGAATGCAAATGAAGTGGAAAGGTCACTTATGATCATGGTCATCCTCCACACAAGGTAGTCCTTCACACAAGACAGTCCTCCGTATTTGCTGTCTTCCCTATGCATGATTGGATAAGCTGAATAATTGTTCTGGCTCAGTCGTTTACATTTTGAAGAACAAATTATTATTACCAGCCGCCCAGTAATTATTTATTGACTTACTAAATTAATCAGCATATAAATGAAGGAATACAATGATTACACAGTCTGTTTATTGGAATTTCTAAATAACACTGTTTTGCTAATTATAAAAGTCATTATATTTTCCAGAGAATACACAGCTCCACTGTTTATTTAACAAATATTAACAAATTTATCTGTGCGCAAAGTGTACTTTGTCAGTGAAATCAGGCTGTTTTTTGCAATAAATATTATTATTTAATTAACCTGCATTTTTTTGGCTCTGCTGCAATTGAAGCCAGGCCTTCTATGATGTAAGTCAAGCCTACTACTGCTGGGCTAGAATCCTAGCCTCAACAAAGCATTCATTTCATTTCCTAATTAAGTTTTAAAAAACAATGCAACTTAATAACAATGAAGACTTTAATTATAATATTGCAATGGTCGTATTAATAGCAAAGCATTGAGTACTTTGAATAGAATTATATAAAATAAAATAAAATACAACATTATATAATCATATATATATATATATATGGCTGGAGAGATAGCTCAGCGACATAAGTGCCTGCCTGGCAAGCACTGAGATTGATCCTTGGTACAAATAAATAAATAAATAAATAAAGCATAGCAATTACATCTTTCTTATACAATAACACTTATTTTGGCCATATGGGAACAATATATAGTGTCGCAATCATGCTGATGAGGCAATGAGGCACAAACAGATTAAGTAGCATGGCCAAAAGTACAGAAGTGACAGTTGGGTAGGGTGAGCATTGAAACCTTGACATCCTGACTCCCAAGTTATGCACTTACACAAGGAAACTCTGAGCTCTCAACATACTGGCGAATATTAGTTCTCCGTAATGTTCTGTCTAGGACCAGGAGTCTAGGATAACTCCCTGGTTCTCTCTAATTCAAGTGAATATTTTTAAATTAACAAGTTTAGTTTTTCAATATATTTTTCAGGTTTGAGAAGACCATTCACTAGTACAAACACCTTATGTTTTTTCAAAATAGATTTAGATTTGCCAATATTAAATCTTAAGATTTCCATTGTAGCTATCAGAGGCAGTAGCCCTCTGACAAAATTTCTTTCTAAAGCCTATTAGATAATAATTCACTAAAAATACTTATTTGGCTTAAATAGCTTTAAAACATTACAAGATAACACAACATTTTTGTAACAATAGAAATTACATAGGAGAAAAAAGGAAATATATATTTTAGTGAAATTTAGTATTTCAATATACTGATATCATGGCCTCCACAGCATCGTGAAAGACAAATTCTTAAACCCAGAACCATAAACAGACTATAGAAATGTGGAGATATTATTTTTTCATATAATGCAACGAACTAAAAAGGGAGAAAAGCTTTGTAAATATCAACTTGTTTCCTTTATCCTTTATTTGTTGTTGGTACCTTGACAGAGATTATGTGGTATAATTCAAAATTAAATTAGAGACTATCCTAATATTAGAAATCACGATTTGAGAAAATGCAAACCAAGTACTCCAAGAAAATGGACCTGAGCTCTAGAAAGCAAAAGTGGGCCTCAGATAATTTATTAGCTGATTAATTTTGTTAAAATGCCAAACACCATCTTTTTAAAATCTGCTGAGAGCAACAACCCTAAAAATTGTTGAAGTTTTGATTTTATGTTGGTTCTGAATGAGACTGTAAAAACCTTCATTTGGAAAACAAAGCTGTAATTCATGTGGCAATAAAATCACAGATATTGCAATATTTAGAAGAAGTCACAGACAAACATAAAAGATAGAGAGAATAAATAAAATGAGTGCAACATATTCTAGTACTCACTGCAGAATGATTGTCATGATGAAAAGTCTCAGCTGCTCACTACCTAACCCGACGTGGTTTGGGTTCATGCTGACTTGAAGTGTCTACTAACATCCAATTAAAGAGCACTCTTCCAGAGAGATATTAAGGAACTTGCTTCCCCTCATTGGCTCGGTCATCTTTCACTGTTCGTGAAACTGAAGGACACTAGATATTTTAGTAAGGAATTGTGGCAGACTCCCAAAGATATGTAGCTTATTCTGGTTTTGTTTGTTTGTTTGTTTTTTGTTATATATATATATATTATCTTTTTATCGATTCATTTCTGCAATATATGCTGTTTCCATTGTTGCACGGAGCTGCTGTAAGCACATAACACAACTTAATTCCTTCTTTATCATGTTTTCCTCCCCTTCCCAATTCCCTTCTCTCTGTCTCTGTCTCTCTGTCTCTCTCCCTCTGTCATCTCTCTCTGTCTCTCTGTCTCAGTCTCTGTCCCTCTCTCTTGTATCAGAAATAATTGAACTCAAGACCTTGTGCTTGTCAGGTAGGTGCTGGGCCCTTGCTGGGCGGAATCTCAGGCCCTCTGTTTATCTCTTCATTCCCTTCACATTGGAGAAAATTTGCCTCGCTACTTCGAATGATATTTTACTTTGCTCTTTATAATTTATTTATCATAGAACAGAAACCATGTGATCGGTCAGCTTCTGAGTCTGTTTTATTTCACTTACAACTACATTAGAATCTAAAGTTGCATCTATTTCCCTATGTATGACTGAAGTTTAGCTTTTTATAGCAAATACTTCATTTTCTAAATATTACATTCTCTTTGCTCATTCATGTCTTGATGGACAGATGCATGGACTGCAGCAAAAGCTTTTGACAGAATTCAGTATCTTTATATAATAAAAATACTGAAGAGGTGCCCGGCGGCATGGCTCAGTGGTCTAAAGAGCCTGGTTGGAAAAGCTTGGGCAGCTTTAGGGACCGCGGTTCGATCCCCGGCACCACATGCTGCGCCAGCCCTGCCCTCGGGGCGGGCTGAGCTGGCCATAAAAATGAGAGAATAAACAAATAAAGATTCTGAAACAAGAAAAAAAATAAATTAAAAAAAATACTGAAGAAAATTGGTATGACAACATCGTCCTAATCTGATAAAAAGCATTTTTTACAAGATGAATATATGAATTTCTACCTACTTAATGGACTAATACTAAAATCTTGTCCTCTAAAGTCAAAAAGTAAGAGATATCTGCTATAACCACTTCTGCTGAATGTAATCTTATAATATTAGCCCAGGTATTTAGGCAAGAGATATAAATAAAAGGGATATTCATAAGAAAAAATGAAGTTATCACTATTTATAGAAGATACAATCCTTGACATAAAAGAACTGCCAAAATAAAAACTCCTCGAAAAAATATGAGAAGACTTTAGGAATAACGAGCAAATTTAGAAATGTAGGGTGTTACACATCTATCGTGAAAAACTAGCTTTGCTATACACCAATAATGAATGCATAGAGGAAGAATTTAGAAAAAGAAGTTACTACTCACAATACTACTAAGAAATATTAAATCATGGGAATTATAACTAAGATGATGAAAGATCCATACAATAAAATTTTCAGTACTCTTGGAAAGGGAATTGAGGGACTGCGAGATAACTCAGTGAACTAATTGTTTGCTTAGGCAAGTACAGGGACCCGAGTTGATCTCCTTGCACCGCATGTTGCACCAGCCTCATCCTGGGCACAACGAGCTGGTGACTAAGTCTGAGCATGGTGGTGCCCAGAAATTCCATCACTGCATAGGCTGAAAATCAGAGAATCAGTACGAGCCTTAGCTGCATAGTGAGACCCTGTGCCGACTACATTAGACAGAAAAATAGGGAATTGTTGTAGATATCAGAAAATGTACAAATACCCACCTGTTGACAGGTAGAACCGACACTGTCAAAATGACCATACTTCCAAAATTGATATAAAGGTTTAAGGCATTGCCAGTTAAAATACAGCAACATCCTGCATAAAATTTGGTTACCTTTTCTTTTTTCTTATTCTATCCCTCTGTCTCTCTCTCTCCTTTTTTTTAATACAAGGTCTTGCTGTATAGTTCAGGCTGACCTTGAACTTAGCCTTGAACTCAAGTTGGACTCAAACTCATGCAATCCTCCTGCCTCAACCTCCCAAGACCTGGAATTATAGCACCTAGATTAACACACACACACACACACACACACACACACACACACACACACGAGCTAAAATTCATAGGAAACAAAAAAGAACCAAAATATCAAAAGCAATAAACAGAGAAGGAAGCATTACAACCTCCCACTTGAAATTGTGTTTGAAAAGACTAGTAAAAATAAATAAATTGGCATTCATTGGCATGAAAACATCAAAAACAATAGAACAGATGGGAGGAGGCAAAAAGAACCCCAAGTACATTCAATGATTTCAATATAAATAAAAGGCAATGATTGGACACTATTCGAATGAGGCTCCATAGTAAACAGGGCTGGAAACACTGGATCAACATGCAGTGAATTTAATCTGCACCCATGTCTGAACTGTCTCTTTAAACATTTTCCAAATGGATAACTAGAAAATTAAAACAACCAAAAAATCTGTAAAAGGGCCAGCCAGATAGTTCAGTGGGTTAAAGCACTTGCTTCAGCAGACACAAGGACTGGAGATCCGTCCCTGCATGCTGAGCTCGCTGAGATGGCAATTGAGACTGGGCGTGGTGGAGGCATACCTGTAATCCCATCTCTTGGGAGGCTAAATACAGGAGAATCATTAGGAGTGTGATCCTCATAGCGAGACCCTATACTAAATGAAAAAAATATCTGTATAAGTCCAATTATTTTATTTCTTCTTTAAGCATGTGTTATAAGAAAATTGACATGTAAAATAATCAGGTTCAAAGGAGCCGGCCAGATAGCTCAGCAGAATATAGTGCCTGCTTACGCAGGTACGAAGACAAGCGTTCAGTGCACCCAGTATGCTGTGCTGGCCCCATCACCAGGGCACACTGAGAAGGGCACTGAGACGGGGTGTGATGGCCCACACCCACAATCTCAGCTCTTGGGAGGCTGAAAACAGGAGGCTCCCTGCAGGTCCAGTCTGTGTAGTGAGATTCTATAGATTCTGTAGTAAATGTATAAAAAAAAAACAGATTCTCCCACCTGTCACCCACCTTGTGACCAGTGGGATGAATAACCCTGAATCAGGAAGTCAACGTCCCTTCACATTTGCAAGCAGCAGTACAAGCAGCCTGGAAGAGTGGGAACAAGGAGGGGTAAATGATCACTGCCCTACCCTGTGACAAGATGCGCAAGGGTCCTTGGGCTGAGAACCCTGCCCACCAACTTACGCCCAACAGTGGAAGGAACTGTGCATTAGGACAGCTGGACAAGGACAGTATGGGAGAGGAGCCAGCTGTGAGGAAGCTGTGCAAGGTTGTGGCTGTCGCTGTCTGAGGGCACCACAGCCACTCAGAGAATGAAGCAGAGATTAAAGCATAAGAGATGTGGGCAGGCCGTGCAAAGAGCTGCTGGCCACAAGACCCACATTTGAAAGCCAAGATATACTCCACCTCTGGGAATAATCCTATAGTCCTATTGGGTAGGGATATCTAGCAATCGTGAGTTTTTGTTTTGCTTCGTTTATGTTTTCTTTAAGCTGTTTCACGATGCCTTATGGGCTTGCCAGGTTAAGCTTGTCAATCTAGGGATCGAACCCCGATCCCCACCTTACTCAGCTTCTTGAGTGCGGGGATCACAGGTGTGCACCACAGCACTCAGCTCCCCTTTCTTGTAGTTGATTAATTTTTTAAAGAAATACTACAATGACTTTGTAGGTCATTGTTCAATTTGTGCAGATACCATTTTTTCTGGTTCTTGAATTATTGTTCATTCTTCTTTTATCTCACAGTTACCTTTCCATTAAAGTAGAAACAGATGTATCATCTTCTGTATCTACAAGTGGATTGAAAGTGGGTTTATATCTTATGCAGAGTCAGAACTAGGCTTGAGCAGTATTGACATGCCTACTTCTCTATCCTAGACTTACTTACATTCTTTTTCAAATGTCACTCTGAGACTCCTTGTGAAATATTATTGACCATGGCTCTGTTGCAGAGGCATGACACTCATATTTCTTTTGGCTGGTGAGTGTTTCCGATATGTTTGCTTTATCACAACATTCTCTAAACACAGTAGCATGCAAAACACTCAGTTATCCTCAGTGACTCTATAGATCTGGCCCTCCTTTAGAAATGAAGCTCAAAAAAAAAAATCCTATCTCTTTTCTTGATGTCTGGAGCCTCAGGTTGAGGCAGTCCTAAATCTGGAGATGACTTGGGCAGTGACCGAGACATTGTGTCAACTTGGCTGGTTGGGGTGGTTCCACACTCTGGGCTGTGAGGGCCCAGCCCCAGAGGGAGTCAACACAAAAAGAGAATACAGAAAGGGATTGAGGAAGGATTCCACATTCCACTTCCTCAGAGGACCTTGGAGGAACTTCGGTCTTCACAGCCAGCTTGGACTTTATCTCCTGTCTTCTAGGGCAGACTCTTTCAGCTTTGGCGTGGGTCCTTTAGCTTTTGTTTACAGACTCTTCAATTTCCATTGCAGTATCTTCAGCCTTGCATTGCATATCCAACGGTCAACTGATAAAGACTTGCAGGGAATTATTGCAGTGAGTTTCAGATACCCTCTGCTCACTTCCTCACCCAACTCTGTGACTGGCACATCTTGTGCTATATCTGTTCCTTGTATTATATCTGTTCCTTTAGTAAAACCCTGAATAATACAATTTGAAACCCAAGGGCAGTCGAGTGAGGGCTCATTCATGAAGTAAGTCAATGATGCTAGATGTGTTAGCCCTCAGAGTTCATCTTTGACATGGTGATAATTTTAGTTTCTCTTCGAAAGAAATGTCAGGCAACATGTTAAAAGAATGTAGAATGTAGGGGCCCGGCAGGATGCTTCAGGGGTCTAAAGCGCCTGCTTGGGAAAGCTTGGGCAGCTGCAAGGACCGCGGTTCAATCCCCAGCACCACATGTTGCACCAGCCCTGCCCTCGCGGCAGTCTGAGCCAGCCATGAAAGAAGAAAAAAACAAATAAAATAAAAAGAATGTAGAATGTGGAATGTAGATGGCTAGTAGTTACTGAAGGATCATTGTGAGGCAGAATTCTGCGCATGATTATTCTTACATTGATTAATAATTTCTGTTCCCTAAAAATACACGTTTCCTTGAAAGACTTTTGAAATGCTTAGAATAGTTAACACACACTTGTGAGTCTCAGAACAGGTATTTGAACTTTCATATATTAAAGGTTCATTCTGGTATCTTGGAATAGTACTTACAGCATGAGCTACTTGGTTGATATTCTGAGTAGGGTAGTAATGGGTGGGAGCAATTTCTAGTAAAAGTGAATGTGTTTAAATTCGCTATATGAGAATATGATTTGATTGGAAAAGCCATAAAATCAGTAAAGTTTGATTGGTAAATTTTCTTAAATATAATGAAGTATATAAAATATTGAAAAGCATAAAAATGTTAAACAAGGAAAGTAGTCATTTCATAGTTCATAAAATATGATTGCTAATGTTTCTCTTGTCATGAATATGTTCTTTTTACTTTATTTCTGTGAGGAGTTGGACAAACTGCTTTATTTTTTTCACAATAATTAACTGCTGGATGCATTCTCTCATCCCTGCAAACCTGATGCTCTCCTAGTACCCTACAAATACAGAGCAAATTCAATGTATTGTCCACATTTATTGTCATGGGTTCTCAAACAGAAGCCAGACCAAAATCCAAAAATGAGAATTTATATGCGCCTTCACTAGAGACTTCAGGGCCACAAGTCCTTTCTCATGCAGAGGAAGACTGATCTACCTCTAGCCCAGGAAGCAAGGAGCTTTTAAAAGGAAAGTCCCATGACTAAGTTTTTTTTTTTGTTTGTTTTTTTTTTTTTTTTTTTTTTTCTTTGCAGTTTAGGACATGCACAACTTGACTATGTGGGGTTGGTCAAGTAAGGTGTTTACACAAGATACAACTTAAGCTAAGTACTTTTCCAGGACATAGATGAGGGTGTGGAGGGAGACCTACTCAGTTACTCTTTACTAATCAGCCTTGAAAAGAGGGGGAGAGTACATTCCTTAGAGTACATAAAACGGGATGCATAAGGGAACCTAATAATTTTCCACAGTTGCAGCTCAGTATTCAGTTGACCCACTACACTTACCAATTTCACAAAATGGGTATCTTAAACATTTGTCACTTCTCTTTATGGAATGCAGAGAAGAGATCAAGTTCTGTTCACTATGACAGCTGTAAGAATACATTTATGACATTACTCTGCCCAAAGTCAACCAGACAGCAGAATATTCGAAATTAGTTTCAGTTTTTTTTTCATGTTTTGTTTTGTTTTTAGAAGAAAGGATTACTTTAAAGAGAATTGTCTGACTTAAGACAAAAGTATGTCACAAAATGTAACTTAGTATAGAAGAAGTAAGTGTCATAAACATTGGTGACTTGGAGATATATGATGCATAGTTGATTTCCTTTTTCTTCTCTTGCTAGCTGTAATAATTTGTGTCATTCTTTAGGTTTTATCTATTACAAATATGTTCTATTTATTCTACGCATATCTGCTGTGTCAAAGAGAGCAGTGAAACAGCAAAATGAACATGGAAAAAACAAGGCTTGAGTCTTCCTGTTGAATCTATGGAGTGAAATTTCCCACCTCTCCTCTATCTTATTTTGCCATTTATTTATTGTACTTGATTTTTGGTACTGGGAAAAGAGCTGAGCCCTTCACACTGACCTGTACCCACAGCTCTCTTCCCTTCCCTTCCCTTCCCTTCCCTTCCCTTCCCTTCCCTTCCCTTCCCTTCCCTTCCCTTCCCTTCCCTTCCCTTCCAACAGTCTTGCAATATAGCTACACTGCCAAGGCCTCTAACTTTTGGCCGTTCTTAATCAGCCTCTAGGGATATTGGGATCACAAATCAACCACAACACTGGACTTTTCCTTTTCCTTAGAGCACTTAATTTAGAAAACATGTGAGCTTTTCTCTCTCTCTCTCTCTCTCTCTCTCTCTCTGACAATTTGATCACTTGGGGCATCTTTCCAAGGGACTTGGGAGCCAAGTATTTCAAACATAAACCTAAAGGCAGATTCCACTCTCATCTCTAAGTGGGTTCCCTGGTTTTAAACTAGATAAACGTGTAAAAGGCTTGTTTCTCCTAGCAAAGTCCAGTCGATATCATGCCAAAATTTCCAGTTGCCAGGGAAATTAAGATTTGTGCCAAGTCCTCTTATGTGACTAATAATTTGCTACTGTTTGTTCATCTTGGAAACAAGAATATGACGGGTTATATAGACTTGGTTATTATAAAAGATTAATTTTGGGGGCCGGGCAAATAGCTTAGCTGATTAAAGTGCCTAAAAGCAGGCACAGGGGACAGAGGTTTGGTCCCAGACCTGCTGTGCCAGATCTGCCCACAGGGCATGCTGAGATGGCAATTGAGACTGGACATGATGGAGCACGCCTGTAATCCCAGCTCTTGGGAGGCTATAAACAGGTGCATCTTAGGAATCTGATTTAGCATTGAAAGCATGAACACCCTGTAGACCCTTCCCTAAAATACAAATAATAATAATAATAATAATAATAATAATAATAATAATAATAATAATAATAATACAAAAAGATCAGTTTTTGTTGCTGTTTTTTGAGCATCTTAGTGAATTATCTGTGGCATAGAGCATTATCTTGTTTCTCCCCTTTGTGTAGAAGATTTCTAGTTCCGTAAATGATTATGTTTTAAATTATAACTTTGGAACATTAGCAACCTGCAAACTACATGATACATCTTACAAATTTTGCCCATCACTTTACAAAAACGCTTCTCAATTACTATTTTTATTTTTCCTGAGTTTTTCCATTACTCCGTATATTTAATCTTTCATTTCTCCCACAGCAGATTTAAGTGATTTCAAATTGTATAGCAAAAATAGTTGATAATACTTTCTTATTGTTTTATTTTATCTTTTTAATTTTTGGTGTTATTAATGCATGCTTGCACTATAGGATGATTACACTGATTGTGTAGGGAGTTGGTACATCCTTTCAAAAGTCAGGGATGATGTGTAAACTAGAGGAGACATCTTTAATTCAGTTAGATTTGAGATCAAGCATTCAAAGGGTAAGGCACAAAGGTTTTGTTTAAAATCAAATGGTTTTGTTTAAAATCAACCTATGAAGGGAAGCAGTAACTGAAGACAGGAAATAGGAAAAAATTAAATCAGAGCATTTTCTTAAGTATTTCCGGACACATATGTATAGGAGAGACTTGGAAAAACTTGAATGTCCTTCAATGAGGCATAAGAGAGGTTGCAGACATTTTAATATTTTCCTAAATATTCATGTAATTTAATTTGTATGCTAATAGAGTAACCCATGAAATAAAGATAAGTGTTTCAGTTTGAAAATGTTATCAGAATGTAAAGGCATTGCAAAGGCACTGGCTTTCACCACAGCACTGCAATTTGAATCTGACTTGATGTAGGATGAACTTTCGTTCCCAGAGTTTTTAGTCCTTAAATGGTGCGGCTGGCAGTAGGATCTTCTTTGGTATTGATTTTTCATTGTTACTTTGAAAATGTCTCCTCACAGGTTCATATTAGCTCCACCTCTTGACTGGTACTGTCTATGTGATCAGATAATAAATAAATAAATAAATAAATAAATAAATAAATAAATAAATAAATAAATAAATAAAGCAAGCAAGCAAGCAAGCAAGAAAGCGAGCCAAGCATATTAAAGTGTTACCTGTCTTCAGTCTATCACAGGACTGGGATAAGCAATCCTATTTTCACTCCAGCCTCCTCTGTGACCTCCTCTCTGAAAGTCAGACGACTTTTGTGAAGCAAAAATGAAAGGAATAACGAGCAAAGCACAGCATCTGGGAGGTAGCAGAACTGGCATCCTCTTAGCAGGATAGGTTGGGCTAATCTCCATGGTAAAGAGAAGGTATAATTAGAGAAGCAGGACCTCAAAAGGGGTTGCTATCTGAAGGGCACGCAGAGAAGGTTGAACTAAGGAAGGGAGGATTTCCAGAAAATAAGATTTAAATAAACCAAGCAATGCCGAGCGTGTTGGCGCACGCCTGTTATCCCAGCACTTGGGAGGCTGAGGCAGGAGGATCAGTGCAAGTTCGAGACCAGCCTGGGCTATAGAAGTGAGCTCCACATCGATCTTCCTGCCTCAGTGTCCCACGTGCTGGGATTATAGGCCTGCGCCACCATGCCTGAGTTTTTCTTTCATTTTAACTGTAGTCTGTTTAGATTTTGCATATAAGTGGGATTATACAATATGAACTTGGTTTTCCGTGGCTGGAATTTTTACTTGACATAACATTCTCTGGGTACATCAATGTTGTCATAAATGATCAGATTTAATTTTATGGTTCAATATAATATGATATGTACATGTAATACACAATAATATAGGTACATATATATGCATATATATTATATTACATTTTCACTATTTGTTCTTCAATAGATGCCTTGGAGGCTGGGCAGATAGCTTAGCAGCACAGGCGTCTGCCTGGCAAGCACCAAGTCCTGTATTCGATCTCCGGCCCTAGAAAAAGCAAAACAAAACAAAAAATACACCTTGGAATATTTGGTGACTTTGCTAGCACATAAGTCTTTCTCAGCCTCCCAATTACTGGGATTGCAGGCGTGTGCCACCACACCCTGACCCTGTTGCCTGCTCAGTGTGCCTGGAGGTAGGGCTGGCAAGGCAGGTTGTGCTGCAGATCAAACCCCAGTCCCTACGCTTGCCTAAGAGGCACTCAGTCCACCAAGCCATGTCAATGACCCCATGTAAGTCCCATGGAGGGAGTTTAGGTAGATTTACAATAGAATAAAGTAGCAACTTTCCAAGAGACAAATAATCAAATGTAACATATATTAATAGCCTCAACTATTACAAAAATCTTTGAATTAAGATAATGGAGTATAAGGCATATGAATGTATGCTCTATTTTTATTACTTTCTTTATTAGAACAATTCTTTAATGTCTTTAAGAATTGCAAAAGCAATATTCAATTCAAAGTGAAAAATCCTATCAAATGTCCTACTTATAAGTAAATTTTGCAGGCAACTAACTGAGTGTATTCAATGAGACAAAAACTTACTATCTTTAGTAAGAAAAATAAATAATTGGGAAAGGTAGACCAGAGAATACTTTACTCCCAGTTTCTCCTTTTTGTACAACTGCCTAGGTATACGTTCCAATTTTGTTAAGCTAATTCAAATTAATACTGTCCTGCATCACATAGACACTCTCCATGAGAATGAATATTAATAGATTTGCAGTACAGAGACTGTGAAACTCCGGGCATAGAAACCCACTGTCCTAGTTACTTTGCTTTCATTACTGAGACAAAATACCTGACGCCCAACGTGAAAGGGGGGGAATTTATTTGACCCATAGATGTTTAAGTTTTAGTCCATAAAGCTGGCCATGAAGCAGGCGGCTTCTGGGAATCATGGATGAGAAACAGTTCACAGCAAGCAGGAGACAGCAAAAGCAAGCAAGCAAGGAGGGAGAAAACAAGTCACTTTCTGTCCCTTATATTTTACCCAGGGTAATGGGATTAATGTCGTGCCAAACCAGTCAGGGTAGGGAGTTAGCAATCACCCGCCCTTAATCCTACTTCCCATCATGAGGCAGTCACGCACCTTAAAGTCAGCCACCTCTGAAAAAGCCCTGGTTATGACTGCATGAGGATTTGGGAGGACTCTAGATGCAAGGCTGAACACTGTTATGGTTTATGTCTAGTTGTCCTCACAAAGCCTCATGCAATCACGGGGTGGGGACTTCTAGAGTTTGAGACTTGCCTCATGATTCCTGGGATTATGTGTTTTAGTGCTGATGGGATTATGGGTCTGAGTACTGCTGGGAATCATAGGTGTGGCCTAAGGCAGATACCCTAAAGCAGAGAGCCTGATGTAGTTTAAAGAGAGACAGAGAGATAGAAACGCGCTGTTGCTCTCTGTTCCCCTGGTTGTTCTGTTGCCTCTGTCGCCATTGTTGCTGTTCCGCTACCGTGAGCTGCTGCTCTCTGCTATTTGCCTCTCTGCCTTGGGTCCAGCCAACTATGGGCTGAAATCTCCAGTAACGTCAGCTACATAAGCCTTTCCTTTCTTCATTTTCGGTGTCAGGTATTTGTCCCAGCAAGGAGAGAAAAGTAAGACAAACACCCAACAGAACAATTCTGAGACATTGAAGGTAATCAATACATTACACATAAAATATGCCTCAGAAATCATGCATAGAAACAGTCTTAGGCCAAAGGCATGGACAGTCTGTTACAGTTAACTCTCAGAAGAGTGTTAGCCTAAAATAACTATTGACATACAGAACTAGAACACTATTTGACAGAGTGGATAGTGGCTATGTCCATATTCTGGGTTTAACAGAGTATAGTATAAAAAAAAAAAAAAAACAACCAAAGGAAATTGTTTTATCTTTTTCTGTGAATGCAAGAACTACATGAAGGCTGTCTATGACAAAGATGACGAAGCACACATAGTACACAGGCATGTCAGTTCAAAAGTGCTAATACTATTACAAAACACAGTAATTTCTTTTATAACAGCTGGCTCTATTCTTACAATTGACAGTTAAGCATGGACTAAAAGAAAAGTATGGAGGGCCAGCCAAATATTTCAGTGGATTAAAACACCTACAGGCATTCACAGGGGCTGGGGGTTTGATCACCAGGCCTGCCATTCCAGCTCCACTGTTGGGGCACACTGAGACTGCAACTGAGATTGGGCATGGTGGCGCACACCTGTAACCCCAGGTTTTGGGAGGCTGTAAACAGAGGGATCACTATGAGTCCAATCTAGTAGTGAGACCCTGAACACCCTGTAGATTCTTTCCTAAAATCCAAAAGGAAAAAAAAAAAAAGAAAAACAAGGAGGTGGACATTTATTTTCGTTACCACAAGATCAGAATCAAATAATAAAAGAAAAATCGTAAATATATATAGGACTTTGGAAGTTTAAAAGTTTCATCATCATCCCTTTAATTACTGTATTTCTACCTCAAGATGTTTTTTAAAAAAGCATAAAATATGTTACACATATTCATAAACCCATATGCAAAATTATTACACCCTTACAGGGTAAACATTCACAGTTCAAGATGAAAGCTGGCCATCTGTTTATTTATCATCAGACAGTTGGGTCATAAATTTTTCTGTAGTAATTCAAGTACTTATTTGTTCTTTTTTTTCTTTGTTTATAGATTTAATTTTATTTTAAAGCGTAAAAATAGCAAAAACAAAGATAGAAAAACATAACAAGTAAGAGTATATACAGTACAGAATTTCAAAACAAGAAAAATTTAACAATGGTTGTATTACATATTTTTATTATCAAATCAGTTTACATCAACAGACATAGATATGTAAGACTGATCAAACAAATAACAATCAACACTTTAAATAAATATTAATAATGTTTCTCTTCCAAATGAATTTTGTAATTAAGTCAGTCTTCTAAAAAAAATTGTAGGGGTTGAGCATGCAGAAAACTCAAGATTCTGAGATTTATTCCTGGTACCACCCAAATTCATTCATTCATTCATTCATTCATTCATTCTTTCTTTCTTTCTTTCTTTCTTTCTTTCTTTCTTTCTCTCTTTCTTTCTTTCTTTCATTCTTGCATTCATTCATTCATTATTTTGAGTCCTTACACTAGGGCGATTATACAATATTTGCATATATTGGTCTAGTTTACGTCACTTATGAGAATACGTTCAAGATACATCTATTTTTATATGAAGTCTTCTAGTTTATCATTCCTTATAGCTGAGTAATATTCCATTTTATGGAAATAACACATCTTTTTAAACCATTCTTTCGACGATGAGCATTTTGATTGTTTCCAGAATTTAGCTATCACAAACTGTGCTGCTATGAACATAGGTGCACAGATATCGCTATGATATGATGTTTTCAGTTCCTCTGGGAAAATTCCCAGTAGAGGGATTGAATGGGATTTCCAGTTCTAGATTTTAAAGGAGTATCCACACTGCTTTCCATAATGGTTGCACCAGTCTGCATTCCCACTAGCAGTGGAGAAGTGTCCTTTTTACCCACAACCTCTCCAACATTTGTTGTTGGTTGGTTTCTTTATGGTAGATATTATTTCTGGGATGAGATAGTATCTAAGTGTTATTTTGATTTGAAATTCGTAAATGGATAGCAATGTGGGGCATTTCTTCATGTATTTATAAGCTTGTTGAATTTCTTTCTCTGAGACGTGTGTGTTCATCTCAGATGCCCATTTCTGGATTGGATCTTTGAATTTGGCAACCCTACTGGTTTTTAGTTCTTCATAAATTCTGGATAGAAGACCTTTGTCTGAATACTTATTAGTTAAAATCTGTGGATTGCCTTTTCATTGTGTTGGTAATTTCATTTGACATGAAAAAAAAACTTCTCAGCTGGCCCCATTTGTTGATTCTTTGAAGTATTAAACATGCATTTTGATTCTTGTCCATAAACTCATTGCCTACCTCAATGTCTTCAAGTTTCCTCCGACATTCTCCTCTAGTACATTTAAGATTTCTCTTTAATATTTAGATCTTTAATTCATTTTGATTTTAATTTACTGCATGATCATAAGCCTGGGTGAAGTATTAGTTTTCGACATGTGGAGAGCCAGTTATTCCAGTGCCATTTGTTAAAGAGGCAATCGTTCTTCCAGTAAATATGTTTGGCCCCTTTTGTCAAAAACAAGGTGGCTGAGTGTGTTTATATTTACTTCCGCACCTTCAAATCTATTCCATTGATCCTCAGGTTTATATTTTGCCAATACCATGCAGATTTTATCATGGTAGCTCTGTAGTATAATTTTAGGTCAGGAATTGTAATGCATCCTGCCTTTGCAATTGTGGGTCTTGTTTGGTTCCAAATAAATTTTAGGAATGACTTCTCCAGGTCTGTGAAGTATGTTGATGGTATTTTTTATAGGAATTGTATTAAATCTGTATAACATTTTAGGGAGTATGGCAATCATCACAATGTTGGTTCTTCCTATCCAGGAGCAGGGAATATTTTTGCATTGTCTAAAATACACTATGATCTCTTTTTTCAGAGTACTGTATTTTTTAGAGAAAAGCTCTTTTACTTCTTTAGTTAGGTTTAGTTCCTAAGTATTTCATTTTCTTCAGTGCTATCATAAAAGGTATTGTTTTTATAATTTCCCTCTCAGTGTGTTTGTTACCTGTATAGAGGAACGCTATTGACTTTTGTGTGTTGACTTTGTAACCTGCTATGCTACTGAATTTGTGGATGAATTCTAGTAGCTTAGAGACTTTGAGGTCTTCCAAATAAATTATCATGTGATCTGAAAATAGTGATAATTTTACTTCTTCTTTACCTATTCTTTTTTTTTTTTTTTTTTGTCTTTTTGAGACAAGGTCTCACTATGCAGTTCAGGCTGGCCTTGAGCTCAATTTTGTAGCCCAGGCTGGTCTCGAACTCACACCGATCCTCCTGCCTCAGCCTCCCGAGTGCTGGGATTATAGGCGTGAGCCACCACGCCCGGCTTACTTTACCTATTGTTATTGCTTTTATTCCTCTCTCTTGTTTAATGGTGGTGGCTAATGATTCCCGAAGTATATTGAATAGGAGTGGTGGTAGAGGACATCCTTGTCCTGTGCCAGATTTCAGAGTAAAAGGCTTCAGTTTTTCCACATTTAGAATTATGTTAGCTGTCAGATTGTCATAGATGGCTTTTATCAAGTTGAGGTAGAGGCCCTCTATTCCAAGTTTCTGAAGGGCTTCGAACATGAATGTGTGTTGGACTTTCTGAACAGCCTTTTCTGCATCAATTGAGAGAACCATGTGATTTTTTGCTTTCACTCTATTGAAATAGTGTACTACATTTATAGATTTGCATATATTGAACCATGCTTGCATTCCTAGGATGAATCCTACCTGGCCATTGTGTATATAATCTTGATGATTTGTTGTATTCTAGTGACGAGGATTTTATTGAGAATTTTTGCATCCAGGCTCATGAGAGAAATCGGCCTGTAGTTTTCTTTTCTAGTTGCATCTCTCTCTGGTTTTGGTATTAGTGTAATACTTGCTTCTAGGAATGATTTTGGGAGGATTGCTTCCTTTTCAATTTCATTGAAGAGTTTGAGGAGTGTTGGACTTATGTCTTTTATAAATGTCTTTTAACATTCAGTGGTGAATCCATCAGGTCTAGGTCTTTTCTTTGTCGGCAGGCTTTTTATCACATTTTGTATTTCATTGGCTGTAACTGGATTGTTGAGAGTTCTTATACCTTCTTGATTCGGTTTTGGTAATTTATACTTTTCTATGAATCTTTCATTTTCTTCTCTGTCTTCAATTCTGTGCGAGTAAAGATTCCCAAAGTAACTACTTATAATCCCCTGAATCTCTGCTGGATCTGTAGTAATTTCACCGTTTTCATTGCTATTGCTTGAATTTGGATAGAGGCTTATCAGTTTTATTTAATCTTTGAAAGAACCAACTTTTTGATTCATTGATTCTTTGTTTTGTTTTCTTTGTATCAATCGAATTAACTTCTGCTCTAAACTTTATAATTTCCTCCTGTCCTTGGGCCTTTGATTTCTTTTGCTCTTCCATTTCTAGTTGATTTAGGTGTTACATTAGAATGTTTGTTTGTTCCCATTCTGTCTTCTTCATACGTGAGTTCAAGGCTATAAACTTCCCTCTAAGAACTGCTTTCATTGTATTCCATAAATTCTGGTAAGTAGTGCTTGAATTTTCATTAAATTGTTAATGTTGTTTAATTTCTTGTTTAACTTCCTCTGCAACCCAATGGCTGCTGAGAAGGGTTTTGTTTAATTTCCATATATTTCTGTGCTTCTTGTGGTTTCTTTTGTCATTTATTTGCAATTTCATTGCACTGTGGTCAGATAGAGTATGTATGGGATTTTTTTTGTTTTCTTGCCTATACTTAAGCAAAACATATGGACTAATATGTGATCTATTTCAGAAAATATTCCATATACAGCTGAAAAAAATGTGTATTCTAAAGTGTTTGTGTAGAACACTCTGTATATTTACACTAAGTCCAATTGTTCCAGGTTGCAGTTTAGGTCTGCTACTTCTTTGCTAATTGTTTGTCTAATTGTCCTATCTTTTTGGGATAAAGTGGTGTTAAGGTCTCCTGTTAAGATTGTGGTATTGGATATGAGATTTTTCATAATCATTAAGGTTTGTCTTATATAACTTGGTGCTCCTGTGTAGGATGCATACATATCTATGAGTGTTATCTGTTCATCTTGAATTTTTCCCCTAACCAGTATACAGTGGCCTTCTTGATTTCATTTGACCAATCTTGGTTTGAAGATAGCTGTTCCATGTGATCTATTTCTTTCCTATATTGCTCAACCAGGGAATCTATAATTTTAACATTCTCCTCTAATTTTTTTTTTTTTTTTGGCTTTTGTAGACAGGGTCTCACTGTGCAGTTGAGGCTGGCTTTGAGCTCACTTTTGTAGCCCAGGCTGGTCTCGAACTCACAGCGATCCTCCTGCCTCAGCCTCCCAAGTGCTGGGATTACAGGCGTGAGCCACCATGCCCGGCTCTCCTCTAATTTTTTTATCAATGACTTCTTTAGTAGTTCGGAAGTCTCTCATTATAGTTCTCCTTTCTCTCTCTAGTTCTGAGATTATTTCTGCTTTGTTCTCCTGTCTACCTTTCTATAGTTGTTTCCCTACTTTAGATGCTATTGTTTTAGAGATATCTTTTCTTTTTTAACTTCAGAGGTTATTTCCACTCTGGTTTCCTGTATATGTTTCTGCAGTTGTTTTTCCACTTCAGAGTCTATTAATTCATGTATTTTTTTTTTTTTTTGTCTTTTTGAGACAGGGTCTCACTATGCAGTTAAGGCTGGCCTTGAGCTCACTTTTGTAGCCTAGGCTGGTCTCGAACTCGCACCAATCCTC
>PVJA010008106.1:0-65762 GCA_004027025.1 Myocastor coypus
GCTGCTTATTCTTCATCTTGGCTTTGGCCATGTTGTAGTCTCCTGAGTCAAAGTACTTTTGCCCTTTCTGGAGTCTTTTCATGAGGAAGTCGGAACCTCCAGGCTTTTGTCCTAGGCTTGGATATTTGGCCTTTAGCTTTGCCTCCTCCGCTCTCTCAGGAAGAATACCTTCTTTCTCCTGTGTGTCCTGCTTCTCCTCACCGGTCTCCTCCGCAGGGTTTTCGTCTTCTTGCTTCTGGGACATGGTGGGACCGGACTGGAGTGTAGGGGAACCCGGGAAGTCAACCAGAGACGGGAAGGGGGAGGGGGAACGGGGACAACCTGAGCTGCTGCTTCGGCTCCTGTCACTATGTTTGCTCAGTTCAGTAATGTGTCTTTTATTAAAATAAATTTTACAGAATTAAAATAAATTTTACAGAAAAGTTAAACAATCACATTTATATGAATATTAATTGCATTTATATTTATTAACAACAAAACTTGAAATTTAAAAGCATACCATTTTGGTTCAGAAAGTATTAAAGGATAAATTTGACAAAAGATGAGATAAAAATTACAAAATAAGATAAAATTTTGAAATGCATGAAGTGTTAAATAAATGCAGATCATAATAGTGCTCATGGACCCGCATTTCAACTAAGTATGTTAAAGAAGTCTACTCTTTCCAAATTGATTTAAAATTTATGGGAATTTCAGTCAAATCTCTACAACATTTTTATGGATTAGAATTAGAAGGTCAACCTTAAAATTGATATGAAAATATAAAAAAACTTAAAAAGCATTACAGAATTAAGAAAATATGATTTTCCAGAAACAAATTAATGTGATTATTTGCCTAGAAATAGAAATATGAAACTAGAGATCGAAACATGAAACAGCAGAAAATGAAGAACAAAAGGAATGTCAGAAATAACTATATAGAGAACAGTGGTGGCAAACCTATGGCACACATGCCACCATGGACTGTTTTTATCATTGAAAGCTTTTAAAGTTCTGCCATCATGATAAAGAACAATTCCCTCTTAGCTATGATTTTGCTTTCTGTGGGCTCAATTACTTGAGGGCAGGAACTGAAATGAATGGTGACTGCTACAAAATCAGGTATTTTGAATCTGCCAGAGAATTGGTTTCTGGTGGGAAGAAATCTTCCTATATTTTATGACCAGTAGTTCTGGTCAAATGTATTGAAAGGTGAGAGATAGTTGAAAAATACTAGCTTTCTTTTCTCTAACCTTGGAGACATCTCATTTCGAGCTGAGACTCCGTCAGAATGACCTTTTTTCTATCAACATTCTATTCAGCCTTATGGAAGCACTCTCTAAGAAAACTGAGTAATTCTTTCTAGCATTCTTTTTTTTAAGTCACCAAAAGAATTGCCATAAAAGCTCTCCTCTTGGCTTTTTTCTACCACAGACTTCAAATTTCTTCAGCCTTTTCCTGTACCTAGTTCCAAAAAAGCTTCCACATTTTTCAGTACTTGTTACAGTGCCACCCACAATTCTCAGTATCAATGTTGTGTCATACATAGTCTTTTTGGGCCACTAAAACAAAATAGAGCCACAAAAGAATAATACAAGAAAATAATACAACATTAAGGTACCAGTAGATTTGTTTGATGTCTGACAAAGGACCCTTTACTCATCAGTAGTGCTTTCTTGCTATGTTCTCACATGATAGAAGGGAAGAATTCTGGCATCTTCAATCACTCATAAAGGACATTAGTTCCATTTATGAAGTCATCATCCTTACGACCTAATTAATACCTCCAAATACTATCACACACAGGATTATCAACATGAATATATGGAGGACACAAATATTTAGCTCATAGCATGGAGATGTATATCGTAGCCATTAGCCATGTGTAACCTTTTGTTGTTTATATTATAAAGAGAGGTTAATCAGACAAAAACTAGATACATGAAGAAGGCCTACATACTAAACACTATCATGAGCAGTAAGTAGTTCAACGTAAAAACTACAAACTTCTAATCTTTTGGAATACTCAGTTCAAAAAAGAATAAAAATTAAAAACATGAGTTCAGAATGGTTTTATCCTATACTATCTATGTCAAAAAACAATTTAAAATAGATAGATATAAATTAATTGAGGATATTAAAACTAATAAAGTAACTTACCTCTTTTCTCCCTAATGTTATCAGAACATCTTCAGTCAGAGGAGTTACTAAAAAATAAACAACAAAATTATGTATAATTAATTCTCAATATCTCAATTTTACAGTTTTCCAAGGTAATCCTTTCTATCTCCATTTATGTATTACAGAATTATTGCTGAAAATATAATTAAAAAATTTCATTTTCTCATTGTAGGGATTGAACACAGGGCCCTAGCATTGAGATACATGTCTCGTCAATTTTACTTTTTATTTTGAGGTAGGGTCTTCCATGACCAGGCTCAGGTGAAACGTGCAACCATCCTACCTCAGCCTCCCAGATGCTGGGATTATATGCAATTTTATTTCATTTCTTTTTACATAATCAACTTTTACATAAACTTTACCATATGTATGTATTTTGATATTTTGATTTTAGAGTCCTCTTGCTTTTTCTTTCTTTTTTTTTTTTTTTAATTTTTTATTTTTTATTTATTTATTTTTTTTCTTGTTTCAGAACCCTTATTTGTTTATTTATCTGTTTCCATGGCCAGCTCAGCCCGCCCTGAGGGCAGGGATGGCACAGCATGTGGTGCCGGGGATCAAACCGTGGTCCCAGCAGCTGCCCAAGCTTTCCCAAGCAGGTGCTTTAGACCACTGAGCCATACTGCTAGGCCCCCTCTTGCTTTTTCAAGGCCTCAAAAACAACCTGAACAACCTATGGTGCTCCTCAAATATATCTTTCTGCATATGTGTCTGCGTGTGTGTGTGTGTGTATATATATATATATATATATATATATATATATATTTTATATATAGTATGTATATTATATAAGCAAGCATACAATAAAACTTGCATGAAAACCCTATCTATTCATCTCATATAGGTCTAATTAATCATTTAATAAATGCATAATACTTCAGTAAGAATATACCACTATTAATTGTCCTACTTACTGAACATTAACTTTACCTAGATTTTAGCTACAAGAGTTTAACAAATGCACAGTAAATCAACTATATTGTTTTATTCATTTCTATCAAACATATTCCCAGAAACAGAATGTCACAGAATCAAATTTGTATTCTGAATTTCAAAATAGAGTGCCAGACTGTTTTGAAAAAACATACCTATGAGCAATGAATTAAAAACAGTAGAACATGTAACTGTTTGTAAGTTTTGCCAGTCTAGTAAGTAGAAATGAATATTGACCATTGTATAAAAAATTAAACATTTAATCCTTACATAAGAAAAATTTATCTTTCATAATTAAATGCCATTTGAAACTTCTAAAATGATATGCTTCGACTAAAAGATCTCCTGCCAGATTTTGTCTCAAAACAAAAGCTTTAAAAATTATGGGGATGTGCCTACTACAGAAGCCCTGGGATTAATCCACACTATGATGATAATAAATAATAACAGTAGTAGTAGCAGTAATAGTAGCAACAACAACAACAAACCTACAATGTATAAATCTCAGTGATGCAGTTTAAAAAGTCTCAGAACAAGACATTAAAACAGTTAATGGCTGACCAGGGCTTATTTTCTGTTTCTAAAATGTCATATCCATGTAGAGACCTCATGTGGTGATATGGTTTGTACCTAGTTGTCCCCCTAAAGCCTCATGTAGTCATCGGGTGGGACTTCTAGAGTTTGACATTAACTCATGATCCACTGGGATTATCGGTGATCCAAGCATAAGATTATAGGTCTGAGTCCTGCTGGGACTGTGGGTGCGGTCTGAGGCAGAGAGCCTGAATATGAGACAGAGAAACAGACTGTTGCCATTGCTGTTGTTCTGCTGCCATGAACTATTGCTCTCTACCATGTACCAGTCTGCCTTGGAGCCAGCCAAGTAAGGACTGAAACCTCCAGAAACTGTGAGCTAAATAAATATTTCCTTTGTTCATTTTGGGTGTTGGATATTTGTCCCAGAGTAACTGATACATGCAGCATAAGGGAAAAGGGAGTCCTGTATGGTGGCCGATGCCAGTAATCCCAGCACTAGAAAGGATCAGGTAGGATTGCTTAGAGTTTGAGGCCAGTATGGACTACATACATTGTGAGTTCAAAGCTAGCCTGAACTAGCTAGCAAGATTCTGCCAGAGAAAGAGATGGACACATGGGGAGGAGGAGTGCTGGTATCAATCTGTTTTATGAAGTCACTGATAATCTCTTAAAGCCCCTCTTATTTTTTTTAGTCCCTCTTCTGAATACTATCATATTAGTGATTAGTTTGAATTAATAAACTTTAGGGGACATATTTGAGCCCCAGCCCCACATGCTGTGTGGGCATTGGGAACAGGAGGATCACTGAAGTTCAAGTTTGAGACCAGCCTAAGGGCTACAAAAGTAAGTACAAGGCCAGCATGAACTGCAGAGTGGACCCTGTCTCAAAAGATAAATGAATAATAATTTAAAAAAACACAAGGGCCAGTGAGATAGCTCAGGGGTCTAAAGCACCTGCTTAGGCAACCGCAGGGACTGCAGTTCAATCCCCGGCACCACATGCTGCGCCAGTCCCACTCCCTAGGGCAAGCTGAGCCGGCAATAACACAAATAAATAAAGTTTAAAAATATTTAAAAAATTAAAAACAAAAATAAAAACGGGCCTCAGAATGTAGCTCATTAGTGCACCATTTGCTTACTATGCACAAGGCCCTGGATTCTATACCACCAAATCAATCAATCAATTGTTCAATCAGTCAAACTTTAATATGATCTACTAAGTTCACTTTTGAGTATCAATCCAAATAAATGCCATGGTAGGGCCCAGCAGGATGGCTCAGTGGTCTAAAGCACCTACTTAGGAAAGCTTAGGCGGCTACAGGGACTGCAGTGCGATCCCCGACACCACATGCTGCGTCAGCCCTGCCCTCAGGGCAGGCTGAGCCAGCCATACAAATAAACAAAAGTTCTCAAACAAGAAAAAAATAAAAAATAAAAATAAAAAAATAAAATAAAACACTTGCAATCTTATTTAAAGAAAAAAAATGCCATGGATTTGGAAAAGTATTTGTACATGTGTATTCACATTAGCATAATTCACAATAATGAAGAGGTAAAAGCAACAAAATATCTACTGACAATAAAACAGCAGGGCTGGTGAGATACCTCAGGAGACTAAGTGCCTGCTTTGACAAGCACAGGGACTAGTTGGATCCCCAGTCCGCATGCCAGCTGGACCATCATCGAGTCCTAGCTTGGTGGAGTATGCCAATAATCCCAGTGCTGGGAAGGCTGAAAAACATAAGGGTCAGTAGGAATCCTAGCTATGTAGTAAGATCCTGTACCAAATACATAAATGGAAAAAAAAAAAAAGCAGTGTATACACATACAATAGAACAGTGGTTCTCAACCTTTCAAATGCCATGACCCTGCAATCTAGTTCCTCATGTTGTGTTAACCCCAAACCAAAAAATAATCTTGGTGGCTACTTCAAATTATTAATTCCAATAAATAACATTTCACCATGGCATAGCATGGGTTTAAATATGTATTTTCCGATGGCTTTAGGCGACCCCTGTGTTTTGATCGTTGGACCCCTACCGGGGTCACAACCCACAGGTTGAGAACAACTGCAATAGGATATTATTCATCCTTAAAAAAGATTTAACTTTTGACATATGCTGTAACTTGAATGAATTTTCAGGACATTACACTAAATGAAATAAACCAGTCACAAAACACACAAATACTCTATGAATCTATTTATATTATATAAAGTACGTAAATTAGCTCAACCCATAGGGGGGAAAAACAGTAATTGCTATTTTAGGAGAGAAAAAAAGGAAAGCAGTGGGAAAAGCTAAAAAGAAAAAGAAAACGTGGTTAAATAACAGCAAATTTCTCTAATTTTGACAAGGACATAAATCCACATATTCAAGAACTAGAGTGAATGTCACACAATGTAAACCCAAAGAAAAGCACATGCCAAGATGCCTTATAATTTACCTCCTAAAAACTAAAGAAAAAAATGTGAAAACAGGCAGGAAAACAATACCTTTAATATGAGGGAAAAACCAGTGTAAGACAATAAATCTTTCATTAGTAATGAAAGAGGTAGAAAAAGTAATATATTTTTAAGTGCTGAAGATAATGGCAAATTGTATATTCAGTGAAATTATCCTTCAAGAATGAAGACAAAGGCCCAGCAGGATGGCTCAGTGGTCTAAAGCACCTGCTTAGGAAAGCTTTGGCGGCTGCAGGGATCTCGGTTTGATCCCCAGCACCACATGCTGCATCAGCCCTGCCCTCAGGGCAGGCTGAGCCTGCCATAAAAATAAATAAACAAACAAACAAAAAGTTCTGAAACAAGAAAAAAAAGAATGAAGACAAAATGAAGATGTTGTCAGTGAAAGAAATACTAAAGAGTATTGTCAGTAGTATACGAAACCTAAAAAGAATGGTTGAAAGAAGTTCTTGAAATAGAAACAATAATAAAAGCAATTTCAGCTGGGTGTGGTGGCACATGCCTGTAATCCCAGCACTTGGGAGACTGAGGCAGGAGGATCACTATGAGTTCGAGGCCAGCCTGGGCTACAAAAGTGAGCCCAAGGCCAGCCTGAACAGCACAGTGAGACCCTGTGTCTAAAAAAAAAAAAAAGAAAAAAAAATTTCTTCTATTTGAACTAGAGAAAGTAGTTGTGTACATAGTTCAGTGTTCCATAATTGGGTTACCAGTAAAACTGGCAATGTTGGAGGCTGTTGATTTGAGTCTCTTACAGCTCACCATACTAATCTAGCTCTGCCTTTTATGCCTGATAGTTAAGCTTTTCTGCTGGGTGATCGAGGGCAAGTTAAAGCAAGACCTGTACAACAAAACATTCATCATTTGTATTTTGTAAGGTCAAATCTCCTCAGGATTAACTTTGGAACCAAATACAGTGCTTTGTAGAACTGTTGTTGGTGTTAGCCATCTGGATGAGTCATGGCCATTGCTTGACCAGTTTGCTCTCTGTGAAAGCCTGAGAGAATGTTTTCTCCCCAGGTGACTCTCCCTAGACACATTATACTTCACTTATTCCTTTCTTCTGAGGTCCCATAATCTCCTTGACCAGAAAATTTTGGAAACCACTGACTTACAGGATGTTATAGCACAGGTTCTCTTATGTCCTGGATCCTCACTGACCTTGAAGGGCTAGAGCCAAAATGATGGCTATCCTTGTAGCCCTTCTTTTTCTCCAATTTTTTGGGCTGTTAACTTACATTCTCAACCCTCCAACAGAGAAGCTTCGTGATACTATTACTTTGTAACATAGGTAATTGAACTTAACATCACTGCCTTTCTGAATATCAAACATCTTAGACTTAGCTTGACATTGATATTTTCCTTCAATCATTGATTTAAAGTTATCTTTTTTATTCCCTAGCTTTCCAATAAAGTCATTATTTAACTAGAAATCACTTTTTTTAAAAAAATTATTTTAATTCACTATTTTTGATTTTATTTATTTATTTTTGTCTTTTTGAGACAGGGTCTCGCTATATAGTTCAGGCTGGCCTTGAGCTCACTTTTGTAGCTCAGGCTGGTCTCAAACTCACACTGATACTCCTGCCTCAGCCTCCCTAGTGCTGGGATTACAGGCGTGTGCCACCACACCTGCCTTTTAATTCACTGTTTAGTTTAATTAAATCAGCAGGAATTTTTCAGCACAAGACATCTAATAACCACCAAGGCCTGGGCTCTGGGGCTTTTTCTGCCTCTCCTAATCCTTAATGGGATTTGGAAGGAGAAACTTCATTAACAGAGACCAAGTCAGATGGTCACAGTCCTCTTTTCCTAATCATTAGACAAGCTGCTTAGTTCTTGTCTGAAGCAAGAAAAAGCTAATTCCTCAGAAAAACCTAACAAAGAATTTGGCATTACATCATAAAGTCTCTTTTTAACAACAATTGAAATTTACCAACAATACTGGTACAAACTTCTATCTTTTTTCATTTTGAACTTATTTGTGTATATAATTTTAATAATCTCACTCTGTCCAGAAATGAATCAATCTAGTGCAAACGAAAATCCCTCAAACTGGAACAGCCTCATCTTCCTTTGGAAAGAGAAAACAGACTTTCTAGCTCCTCATTCATTCAACAGATAAACACATGCCTCCCTCCAAGTTCAAAGTGTTACTTCTGGCCTTGGAATGGGCACACAGGAACCTTTGGATGGGCTCATATAAATCCTCTAGAAGGGGTTAGCTGGTAGCAGGCAGTCTTCTTGGAAATCTCTGAAAATCAACTCTTGAGAAATCCATGACAGTGTGCAAAGGCACCAAGTTCCCAACACCCTGTGCTGCTCCAACTGAAGAGTCAGGAGCAAGAGTGGCAGCGGTGCTCACCCCCCAAGGTAGAACCTCTATAACTGGAGGCTTGTCAATGAAGCAGGCTGTCCAGTTCCCCTTTTCCATAATGCCAATGATCCAAGTTTGGTGATCCTTGCCGTACTTAGAAGATTTGATTTCAGAACAAAGGTGGGCTGCCTGTTCTCTCAGCGGAGAGAACCAGTAACCAGTCTCCTCCCTCCCCCCCAGGTAACAAATGACACCTCATGTTTTTGTTTTGTGAGGTTCCGGGAATGTCCTAAAATGCAAAAGCCTGTAATACCTGCAGCTACATGAGAACTGAAAATGTGCATCAGCCCAGAAGCTGTTCTGCTTAGGGTAGCCATATTCAACATGGCCTCCTGGTAGGCCAGCTCCACTTCCTCCCTGGAGACCACTAGGCTTACCTCGTCCTGTCTTCTAGGATTATTCAAACACTAGTGGGCATTGACAGCAACCTGGGTTAACATGAGGACATCTCTGACGACCCTGCACTGTTGGGTATTATTAACTCATTTGGCTGGTACACCATGGTGGCAACCCCAATGATGATGATTGACAAATTCACCACGGTCTCTCCACCTGTGACTGCAATACCCCCCTCAGGAGCACCCTGGAGGCCTCTGATCACAAGTTTCGTTATCTTTTCTCATTCTTCCTCCTTCATACTCTGGCTGAGGCTGAGCAGCATTAACATGTTGTCATATTCAGTAAAGTCCATGGTGTAGAGATCACTCAGCACTCATCATGTAGGGATCCTCCACCAAGGGAATAAGAAATCTGTGGGGATCTGCACCAGCGACAGGTGGCCATGTGTCAGGGGGAGACGCAGGAGTCCATCCTGATGCTCAGGGTCGGTGAGGTTGGGCATAAGCCCATCCCCAGGGGGCAGGCTGGGGCTCCCTGGGCCACCTCTTCCTGGCCTCCAATGAGGCTGGAGCTCAGGTCTGACCCCATGTGTGTTCCCATCAGGAGTTTGAGCAGGACCTATTCGGGGACTTTGCCTGTCAGCTGCCAGCTCCAGCTAAGACCCAACACCAGGGATCATAGGGCCGGTAGCCTACAACCACAGCCATCACCTCTGCTGGTACCCAGTGCAGAGAGGAGAGCAGGAGGCTCTGTGATTACCTACTCAAGTTAGTTTGCAGTAACAGCTAGATATTACCAGAGCTTCATAACACACAGGGAACTGTGAAACACTTGCCCCAAAATGCTTCTCATGTGTTCTATTTCACCTTTTTTTTTTAAACCTTAAACAATTTATTTAACTGAAATGGACTTACATTTGTTTCTTAAGTGACTTCCATTTATTTGGATACATCTTTTCCCCATGGTGATCTATGGGATCTTCAAGCCAATATAAATATTTTATAAATATTTGAATATTTGGGTATACACCTGCACAATATCTCAGCAATACTTTTTGACAAGAAAAACACTGAATCAATGATTGACGGAAAATACCAATTTCATGCTAAGTCTAGGATGTTTGGTATTCACAAAGATAGGGATGTTAAGCTCAACTACTTATGTTATAGAGTAATAATAGTATCACGAAGCTTCTCTGCTGGAGGGTTGAGAATGTAAGTTAACAGACCAAAAATTGGAGAAAAAGAAGGGCTACGAGGATAGCCATCATTTGGGCCCTAGCCTTTCAAGGTCAGTGAGGATCCAGGACATAAGAGAACCTGTGCTGTAACATCCTATAACTCAGTGGTTTCCAAAATTTTCTGGTCAAGGAGATTATGGGACCTCAGAAGAAAGGAATAAGTGAAGTATAATGTGTCTAGGGAGAGTCACCTGGGGAGAAAACATTCTCTCAGGCTTTCACAGAGAGCAAACTGGTCAAGCAATGGCCATGACTCATCCAGATGGCTGACACCAACAACAGTTCTACAAAGTACTGTATATGGTCCCAAACTTAATCCTGAGGGGATTTGACCCTGGAAGATACAAAAAAAATGTTTTGTTATACAGGTCTTGCTTCAACTTGCCCTTGATGACCCAGCAAGAAAAAAAAAACAATAGTTAATATATTGCATAATGTTGTCTTCACCATAGCTGTCCAGAGTACAAGATGCAGACATGATTTCTTATCTAAACATCATTAGTACAGATCTTTCTTTTCATTGCATAAAGGAAACTAGCTGTATATTTAGTCCGATAGTCCATAACAGTAGTGGATTATCAGCTCATCTGACATTACCAGGGGCTGTTGACTTAAGCCTTTTACAGTTCCACATATTAATATTGCTTTCCTTTTTATAATTCAGGATTAGACTTGCTTTTTTATTATTTTTAATGAGAAATAACAATGCAATAGTTTCAAAACACATTAGCTGTACATTCCATATAACTGATGCAATGCATATTGTTGTCCTTGTAGTAGTTATTTAGATCACAAATTACAGAAAAATAAGTCTACAAGAATAGCCAATATTTTGGTCCTAGCCCTTCAAGGTCAGTGAGGACTCAGGACATAAGAGAACCTATGCTGTAACATCCTATAACTCAGTTGTGTCCCAAATTTTCTGGTCAAGGAGATTATGGAACCTCAGAAGAAAGGGATAAATTAAGTATAGTGTGTCTAAGGGGAGTCACCTAGAGAAAAAACATTCTCTCAGGCTTTCACAGAAAGCAAACTGGTCAAGCAATGGCCATGACTCATCCGGATGGCTAGCACCGACAACAGTTCTACAAAGCACTATACATGGTTCCAAAGTTAATCCTGAGGGGATTTGATCTTGGAAGATACAAAAGATGAATGTTTTGTTATACAGGTCTTGCTTTAACTTGCCCCTAATCATCCAGTGGAAAAGCTTAATTATGAGGCATAAAACACAGAGCTAGATTAGTATGAAGAGCTGTAAGAGGCTTAAATCAACAGCCTCCAGTATTGCCAATTTCACTGGCAGTCCAATGCAATTATGGAACATTGGACTATGTATACAACTACTTCCTCTCAGTTCAAAGAGAAGAAATTTTTTCTTTTTTTTTCTTTCCTTACCAATTTTGATTAGAAAATTTATCATGTCTACACTCTGTACTCTGTGTAACTACTATGAGGACAACAATATGCAGTGTCAGTTGTTGCGAATGTATTACTAACATGTTTTGAAACTATCATATTGTTATTTCTTATTAAAAGTAATAAAAAATATTCAAAGCAAAAAGAGAAAAGAAAAACACTGAAGAGTCAAGACCAAACACAATTTCTTGCTACAGTGAAAATCTGCTGAAATATTTTTTGAGGTAAGAAGGCACCATATACTTCTTCAACCAGGAATATCACCCTTACAACACAGGATGATTTTATTTTTATATAGGACCTGGAACACTTAAGCTGCCAATTAGGTGGTGAATGGCAGAGCAACATCCCAGTTTATGCCATGAATTCACAGGGAATAGGTTCCAACAACTCAGGCTCCTTCCCCTTGATCCTCAAAAAGTGTGCTTCTCTGGGAGGGGCAGGCTGGCATGCCAGTTTAACCCAGGTACCTTTCTCTTTGGCTTCTTTTTCTGATCATTTTCCTTGACATGTTTCAGGAAGTTATCATGACTTTTTGAGTGTTTAGTATGCGCAATATGTACATTAATCCTCTTGGCAAGTATCTTGCCCTTAACTTGATGTTTACAACAATGCCAACAGCGTGCTGCATACCACTGTAGACACTTTACGTTTTGCTATGGTAACATTTGTGACGCATTCCTTTTTGCACAGTACCCATTTTCTGAGGTCTACAATGTCACCCTTTTTGTAGATTTGCATGTATGTGGCCAAAGGAACCACCCTACATTTTCTAAAAGGCCTGGAGAACATATACCAGGTTCCCCTTTTGCCCTTTGTGTTAGCCATTTACTTGAAGATAGCAGTTCTGGCAGAAAGTGCATCTTCTATTTTGTAACTAAGCATGAAAAATATATTTAGCTCCAATTGGACAAGTCAAGAGAACACATAAAAATTATACAGCCTCTATGTAAATAAGCATCTAAGTTGAAATAACATTTTGATTAGGTAAGTTTCACTCATTAAAAAACAAGTTTCTGCTGAATAAAATCAATGCCTATGAAAATAAAAAAATTACAAATAAGGGCCAGGCAGATAGCTCAGCAGCACAAGCACAAGGTCAAGTTTAATCCACAGTACAAAAACAAAAACAAACCTATAATAAAGATTACTATAATCTAAGTAAGACAGATGTATTCATTTAGCATAACAATGCAATATGTCAAAAAAAATAGAAAAGTAGAATAAAGGGTAATTTTAAGAAAGTTAAATTCATTTTGTAATTCTTTTTTTTCCTTTTTTTCTTTTAGGGTCTCACTACTGAGTCATAGTGATCCTCCTGTTTGTACCTCCCAAGGGCTGGTATTACTGTAATTCTTCTTGTGATCATTAAATTGATTAGTCAGTAATTTATTTCTACAAAAAGAACCTCTAAAATAAGAATCTTACTTTTAGGTGTTTCTTTGTGCCACTGACTGAGTTCAGCCGTCAAACACTTCACTTGCATAATTAATAATGACAGCTACAAAACAAAAGATTAAGACTTCAAGTTATTTCTTATTTACTACTATTACCAATAAAAATGTAGACCAGACCACCTTAGTTCCTTAATAGTCCATAACATAAATGGCTCAAGGCATGGTGACATGCCTGGAATGCAGAGGTATAAGGACTACAAGTTCAAGCTGAGCCCGGGCATCTATAGTTGTGCTTTAAGCTGTGCTAACTGTAACTCATACATTGTGTTACACTAATAATACAACATAGTATTAAGAATGATAAATTCTGCTTCACTACTCAAAGAACAAATAAATAGATCTTTAAAAAGCAAGATGTTATTGCTTGACAATATTTTTAGGTAAACTTATTTTAAATTGCCATTAGAAAATTGTAAGTATTCTAGCTAAGTAGCTAAATAATAAAATTAAATTCACATAAGGAGACAACTGATTCCAAAATGACTAGTTCTACAAGCCAGTAATAAAAACCAGTTTTATGAGAATGTGACAGTTTCTCAACTATGTACCCCTTCACTAAAAATAAATTAGGGTGGATGCATTTTTGGTAAGTGAATCATTTAAATTTTAATCATCATAAATTATGTGAAAATCTGTTGACTTATTAGATTATATAAAGCCTGTATATGCTTTAAATTTCTGAGAACTTTTAACCTACTTATATTCTTATTGATATCCAGACACACTACAAAACTCAACACTTCAAAAGTGCAGTTTTACCGTAGCATCAATATTACAAAGGCACAAGTACTATTCTACATTAGCTCCAAATACATGCTCTGTATCATAAAATTATATATCAAAATATACCAGAAATACCATATACTTCAGGGAAGATGGCAAAGTAGTGAGTAACAAAGAGTCTCTCCAAGTTATGGTATCTACTAAATGGGACATAGCAATGTGAGGAAGAGGGAGGGAGCCAAGGAAGGGTCTGAAGCAAGAACTGAAGCCCACAATGAGTAAAGAAAGAGATTTCAACAAAGAAAGAAGCAGCAGGCAGCATATATCTCCCTGAGTTGGGACTCACTGTGTAGGAAGGACAGCTTTGAATAGGTAAACACATGGTAACTACTGCTGTCCCCAGAGGTCTCTACAAAGAAACACACTAGTGGAACAAAGCAGTGGATGAAGCAGACTACTGTGGCTATAGTTACCCAAGTTCAGACGTCCCCAAGAAAAGGGCAATTGACCAATAGCTCTGGGCCAACTGAGCTCAGAATTCAGAACACCTACAGCCCAGGTCTATTAAAGTGGCTCCAACTGACAGAGGCAGAAAGCCTAGTTCAAACTGGTAGGAAGGGCCAGGCGTGGTGGTGCACGCCTGTAATCCCAGCACTTGGGAGGCTGAGGCAGGAGGATCGGTGAGAGTTCGAGACCAGCCTGGGCTACAAAAGTGAGCTCAAGGCCAGCCTGAACTGCATACTGAGACCCTGACTCAAAAAGACAAAAAAAAAAAAAAAAAAAAAAAAAAAAAAAAAAAAAAAAAAACTGGTAGGAAGTCAGGGAGCCAAACCCAAGCCAGAAGGAAGCACACAGACAGCTGCAGGTCAAGGAAACTGGTATCCAGCCTTCCCACCAGAAACCAACCAGAACTTAGTGGAAAAAATAGTGCAGCCTCATGGGGATAATCGACAGCACTGCAAAAAGGCCACTGCTGCTTGCTAGGATGAATCAACTAGGATCTAGACTCTCTGCCCTCGTTGTCTAACAATGACAGCAGAGATATAGCTTGAAGGGGACCTGTCTTTCTTATTTTTTCCCTTTTCTTTTTCTGTGTTTTACCTTTGGCTTTGGCTAATATTGCATATTATATTTACTGATTTCCATGTTTTCTATTTTGTTTTCTTTTTATTGACTTTTTGTTTTCATAGGAGTGTGAACAGGGTCTCTAGCTTTTTGTGGTACTGCTTTTGCTTTGACTTCTTGCATCTTTGTTTTTCTTCATGTATTTGGTACAGGGTCTCACCACAGCTCAGACTAATAGTGATCAACTGAGCCTCCTATTATCAGTCTCCCCAGCACTGGGATTATAGGCATGTGTGCCACCACACCTGCTCTTGGTGGCCAGCACAGAGTGCCCAGAGACCGGGCTGGCATGGCATGTGATGCAAACTCTGGTCACTCTGTTTGCCTAAGCAGGTACTCAGTCCACTGAGCTATCTTGCTGGCCCAACTCCTGTCTTCTGGAGGAGTTTCTCAAATTTGTGTGATGGCTTTTCTCCTCCAGCCTTGCTTCTACTCTCTTCTTCTATTCCTCTATTTTCCTTCCCAATCCATTTTAAATTTTCAATCCTAAGGAAAAGCTTTCAGTTTTTGTCCTTTTAGTATGATATTGACTATTGGTTTGTCATATAAAGCTTTTATCAGATTGAAAAAAAGACCATTCCAATTTTCTTTACTGTTTCTGTCATGAATAGGTGTTGGATTTTCTAAAATGTTTTTTTCTACATACATGGAGATGATCATATGGTAAATTTAAGAGGTAGGATCCAGACTGATTACACTGTCCACAAGTAACAGCAGAAACACACCTGGAAGCAGACCATTTTTCTTTCTGTCATTTTCTTTGTATATTTTCTTCTTCTTTGCTTGTTCTTACTTTTTGTTGTTGTTGTTTTTTGTTTGTTTTTTTGTGGGACCAGGGTTCGAACTCATGACCTTGCACTTGCCCAGCAGGTACTTGTGCCTCGGAGCTATCTCCCCAGCCCCTGTTCTTACTTTTTTATGAGTGAGAACATATGTTCTGGTTTTTTGTGGTTGTTGCTCTATTCTATTCTTTTAATTCTCCATCCCTTTCCCTCCTGTCTTCTGTACCAACTTCCCAAAGTTTATATGATTTGCCTTTGCCCTCCAGCTTTGTCTATAATCTCTTCTTCTATTTCTCCATTTTTTAATCCATAACTTTTAATTTTTATCCTCTGAGAAAAAAATTATAACCTTCAGAGCTTATTTACTGCATATAATTTTCTGGCTTTAGATTTTCTTATATAACCACAAATCTAGTTCATACAGCTACAGATGACAAATTAATAGGGACCTCACTTTGTCATTTTCAAGGCTGTGTTTGATGCTATTGTTATTACTGATTGTACCATATTAGTCAAAGTGACATAAGTGTTCTAACCATTTGTTCTCCCTGGTATATTAAGATTGAGATTAACTAAGGACCATAAAAAAATATGTGCCAGTAACAAAGAACAATGGGTTGGGCCAAGTAGGCAGGAAATTTTTATCCTCAATGAATTAATGGTTAAATTCTTGCAAAAGACTCAAAACCGAAAGCCAGATGTTCCTGAAGGAAAATTCAAGAAGTAAAAAAAAAAAAAAAAAAATCAAGAAGTAGTCATTTTCTCAGGGTTCTAAATATTAGCAATGAAGTTACTTACCACAGACAATTTATAAGGATCAACCCAGGAATCAGACAAACAAACAAACAAAAACGAATAAGAAGACATTTAAAAATGATGCAACTCCAGATATCTACCTCACCAAAGACAATCTCAGGAGGCAATGGGGTGGTACAATCTGAAAACCACCCATGAGAACTATCTCAAGTAGTAACAACAAGGCAAATGAATGAGGATCTACAGAAAAAATCAAATTACAAATAATTTCTCAGAAAAATCATAGTGAAAAATATGCTTAATGACTCTAGCACAGATACAAAAAAAATTTTTTTAAAAAGAAAGTATCTTAGGAAAATTATGGAAACCATGAATACTAATATAGTAATAGAATAAATCCATAAAACATTCAAACAGATATCCAAGAGACTAAAATTCCCATTCAAAGTATCTGGAGCAGAATAAACCAATGTAAGGACAAAATCTCAGACATAGAAGACAGGCTTGAGATTAACAATCATAAAAAGAAATGTTCCTTAAAAACAGCAACAGAACACAAGAAATCAATCCAGCAGCTGCTAGATGAGGCAAAGAAAATAACATAAGAGTGACTGGAGTCAATAAAAAAGCATGAAGAAAACACAAATGATGTCAAAAAAAACTTCACAAACTTCATGGCAAAAAACTTCCTTGGCAGGGCAAAAGAAGTTGACATACAATTAAGTGAGGCATATACAACTCCAACTCCAATTAGTCATGATAAAAAAAAATCTATAGCAAGGGATACAACAGACAAAATGTAGAAATACAATATTAGAATAAGATATTAAAAGCTGTTACAGGAAAGAAGCAAATCACCCATAAAGGAAAAACTATCAGAATCACAAGACTTTCCAACAAAAACCTTCAAGTCAGGGAAAGCTTAACATATTTCATGTATTAAAAGAAAACAACTTCCAACCCAGATTGGTGTATGTACCCCCAAAATTATCCTTCAAAATTGATGGAGAAATAAGATAACTTCATGACAAAGAATACCTGAGGAAATTTGTAAACACAATGCCAGCACTCAAAAATGTTCTGAAGTACATTCTATAGAGATAACAAGGACTATATCTCAATAAATTCGAACAGAATGAATCCACCAGATAAAGCAAACAATTAAAAGTGGAAAAAAGGGAGCCAATAAATGACAAAGAGAAGTCAATACACATCAGTTGTAAAAATCACTGTTAATGGTTTCAATTTACCAATCAAAAGAAGCAAGACTGTAAAAATGGACCAAGAAGAAAATCTAACAATGGGATGCATACAAGAAATGTATTGGATGCAAAACAGAAATTCAAAGACTAAAAGTCAAAGGATGGAAAACAATACTCCATGTTTTCCGGGTCAGGAACCCAGAAAAAAACAGGAGTACCTATTGTATTTTTAGACAAACTGAATTTCAAACCAAGCATGAGTAAGAGAGATAAAGGTCACTACATCCCTATAAAGGAGAAGAATCAAAGAGGAAGAGATAATGATCACATATTCAATAAATAATTGTAAGCTCAACTATATGAAACAAATATTAATGGACATGAAAAAGCAAATAAGCACTAATACACCTTTATCAGAAGATCTCAATATCTCACTGTCACAAATCAATTATTTTTGATAGTCCAATTGGCTAATCCAAAAGCAACTTTTTAAATACTATTTAACTTATATTATTAGCAAAGAAATGTTCTTTTACCCCTAGCTTCCACAAATATTCACATTGCCTGCTTTTCTTATATAATAATTTAGGTAGCTGATTAGGGGTTTATGTTGTATACAATAAAAAAATACAGGTTCACTTTTATTTTGTTCCATATGAGAACCCATTTGTATAACTACCACTGACAATCACGTTTTCAAGAATTTAAACCATCTTTGTCATCTTTTAATTTCTAAATCTACTACTCATCTACTTGTAAACGAATTTCTTATTTTGATTATTATAATGGAATAAGTTATTATTAAATGTTTTTAAAGTTATAATAAAATCAACTAGGGTTCCATACAGACAACAAAATATCCATGGTTATTATAAGACAAAATAGAACTCAATGTTTTATTATACTAACTTTAATAAGGTATCATAATTATAATCAACAATTTACTCAATTGTTAAGTGAATTTATGAGTATTAAAAGATAAAATCTACATAAAATGCTTTCTTATGTATAGCAGTTTGTTCTAATTTTTCATTCACTCATTTGTTCATTCATTCATTCACTCATTCATTCACTCACTTTCATTCTTGAGAGTCTCTCCTTATTCTTTCCAGGCTGGCTTAGAATTCTTGATCCTCTTGCCTCAGCCTCTTAAGTAACTGATATTTCAAGCATGTACCACATTTGCTAGAAAGTTTGTGGAATGCTTCTTCCAAGTTTTAAATCAGAAAGATCATAAATTTTAAAAATCATTGAGAATACATGTATTAACAAAGCTATTCTATTTGGAATAAATATGAATAGATACACTTCTTTCCCAAAATATAATGAATTTATCTATTCTTAGTAAGAAAAAAAATATTTCATACCTGAGCATTTGAATTGCTGAGAGTCTCAGTTCCGATAAGTGATAGTTTATTCTGACACTTGGTTTAAAAGGAAAAGAAAAACAAGTCAGACACCAAAAAATTTTTTTTTTTGGTGCAGGGTCTCACTACACAGATCTGAATCATAGTGATCTTGCTGTTTCCTGCCTCCCAAGTGCTGGAATTACAGGTACACACCATGCCCAGACTCCATCACTGGCTCAGCGTGCGGAGAGTGGGGCCGGCCCAGCAGGCTGGCGCAGCAGGCAGGGCCAAGCAGTTGAACCTTGGCCCCAGCACTTCCCTAAGCAAGCGCTTAGTCAGCTGAGCATTACTGCTGGCCCTAGAATCTTGTAACATTCTTTGTACTTATAGTCTCACTATATATTATATTCTCTTCATATTCACAGGGGTTAATTTTCCTAACCTGCATATATGATCAGGTCACTTCTGTGTTTATCATTTTTCAATAGCTTCACAGAATACATACCCACCAAAATCCTTCATGGTCTTACTGCAGTCTCCTTCACAAGTCTTTTTGCTCCTAATTTATATTACCCATAATATTCTGCATTGAATGAGCTAAGCATCTCTAAACTTAGAGTTTGACCTTCCAGCTTTGTATACCTTAGTTTGTTTTCTGAGGTGCAAGGTGAGTAGGAATGAATCCCTAACCATTTTTATTTTTATTCTGAAGCAAGATCTACGATGGCCCGACTGCCTTTGAAATTTCCATTGTACTACTTCAGCCATCAGGCAGCTGACATTACAGGCATACACCACCATATCTGGCTAAATTATTTATACAAGCTAACTTATTATTTAGAAATAAAATCAATAATTATGCCCTAATTATATGTAATTATACATAATAGGATGTGGCATAACTTTCTCTTTCTATAGGTTATCTAATATAACTAATATATTTAATATAAAGTTTTAGCTCTAAATAGTACACAAATTTTAATTACCTAAAGTAAAAGATTTTGGCAACTTACTTATTTAAGCCTAATATTAAAATTGATTTAAATCTTATATATTAACTGATACATCACTTTTATCTCTTGGCACTTACTTCTTCCATGTCTTTCCACATCTGTTCACATTCTCTAATAAGTTCTTCTTCAGTATCTGTGACAACTTCCATATCTGTAGTACTATCTGGATCTAATTCTTGCTGATGTATGTGCTTTCTTATTTTCTCAGCCTTAAAAGAAAAACTAGATAGGAAAGAGGAGTAGGAAAGGGAGAAAAAGGGTAGGGGAATGGGAAAAAAACAAAAAAGTAAAAGAAACAAATTATATCATGTACAGGAACAAATTCTCTATGATAAATGTGATCTATTTATTTATATATCCATAACATACCAATAAAATCTGAAAAAAAGAACTGAAGTAAAAGTGTTTATTCACTCAGTAAGTATTTGTTGCACACTTACTACTTGTCAAATACTCACCTAGATGACAAAAGTGTAGCAGCGACCAAAAGCTAACACTCTTTTCTACTGACAGGAAGCACTAACATACTACTGTCTGAGGAAGCAGTACAACCATTATAAAAAACACAATAGCTATTTCTAAAAAAAGAAAAAACATGATTCAGCAGTCCCATCACCAGACAGATATCCAAGAAAAGGAAATAAATATGTTGAAGTGGTATCTTCATACCACTCTTTGCTCCTTCAAAAACTCTAAACACAGAAATCATAAAAACAACAGAAAGGAATCACAACTTTTTACAAAAATTTTGTAAAGGAATAGGAAAGGACTAAGTACAAATAACTAAGTTTTCTACATTAAAAAAAAAAAAAAAAATGGTATTGGACCAGGGAGATAGCTCAGCAGTTTAAATACCTGCCTGGCAAGTACAAAACCTCAAGTTCAATCTCCAGCACAGCAATAAAATAAAGAATGGTTTCAGATATTGCATGTCAAAGATCTCATTAACAAGGTCAAAACAAAATTTTAAAACAGGGCCCCCAGATAGCTCAACCAACTAAAGCACTGGCTTAGGCAGAGTGCAGCAGCGAGGTTCTATCTCCAGCTTGCCTTATGGGTCCTGCCCATGGTGTGCACTGAGATGGTGACTGAGACTTGGTGAGGCGGCGGACACCTGTAATCCCAACTCTTGGAAGACTGAACACAGAAGGATCACTTCAAGTCTGATCCATGTAGTGAGACCCTATCGATCCTGTACTAAATACAAAACAAACAAAAAACATAAATCGACAAACTTAAAGGAAAGTATTTTGAATATATGTGGCAGACCAACACCTAATTTCCTTAATGGGTACCTATATATATTAATAAGAAAAAAATATTAAAAATGAGGACAGGGAGACAGCTCAGTGGAGCAGGGTCCTGAGTTCAATCCTCGGACCAGGAAAAATAAAAATTTAAAAATGATTACTATAAAAGTCAAGATCAATTACTTTGGGAGGGCGTGAAGGAGGGAAAAACTATGATTGTGATAGGCCAAATGAAGGACTTCTGGTATAATTATCAGTTTTATTTCTTGATTTCAATGATGGTAAAATATGTACTTTATAATATTTATTTTTTGTGGGGTTTTGTAGGTGTATGTATTTTATTCTACAGTAAAACATAGTTAAAATACTACCACATAGAAGAGGGCAAAGGACAGAAGTAGAGTTAAAAAAAAATAAAAAAGAACTTAAAGGAAATATTTTTGAAGCAGTCTCACTATGTAGTATAAGATGGCCTTTAAATTGTTTATGTAGCCCACACTGACCTCGAACTCACAATCTTCCTGACTTAGCCTCACTTATAGCAGAATACCATCAAAATTTTACAACTACTTTTTGACTTAAAAATTATACTCCTATGAATAATCCTACAGATAAATGTTCGTAGCTGGGAGATAACTCAGGGGTCTAAGTGCCTGTCTGGCAAGTACAAGGACCTGGATTTGATCCTGGGTACTGAATGTTGTATAGCCATACCTTGGCAGGCACCAAAACTTGAAACCAGGGCCTGTAATTTCAGTGCTGGGGAAGCTGAGAAAGGAGGACCACTATAAGTTTGAGCTGTACATTGGGGCCCAGAAGATTTTTAAAAATTACATAAATGTTTGTATGAGAACTGCCTTACTTTTCTCATTGCTAAGACAAAGTATATAAGGTCCAAAGTTAAAGGAAGGAAGGTTTATTTTGGCTTGCAGTTTCTAGTGGATTCAGTGCAGTTAGCTAGTTCCAAGGTGGGGTAACATGGTAGAGGGGCATCACGGTGAAACAGCTTATATGACATGGCAGGCAGAAGGTATCATAGCAGCAGGCCTCCCTTTTTTTCTTTTTGTCTTTCATATTCCTTTTTATTTATTTCTTTTTTATTACTTTTAATAAGAGATAACAATATGAGTTTCAAAACATGTTAGTAGCACACTCGCAATAATTGACACACTGTCTATTGTTGTCCTCATAAAAGTTATACAGAGCACAGGGTGTAGATATGATAAATTTTCTAATCGATATTGGTTGAGAAAAAAAGAAAAGGAGGAAGAGGAAGAGGAAGAAGAGGAAGAAGTTGTTTTCTTCTCTTTGAACTAGGAGGAAGTAGTTCCAATGTTTCATAATTGCAGTGGGTTAAAGGTGAAACTGGCAATGTTGATCCTTTTTCTTTTATTCTTCTGGAAACAAACCTTTTGGATAATGCCACCCATACCCAACGTGGGCCTTCCATTATTCCACTAATGCCAAACCAATTCAGGTATTATACAACCTTAATCTCAGTATCACATACACATGAGCCAGTTGCCTCCCAAGTTTCATCTATGAGAACACAAGGCTTTGGGGGAACATGTAAATACAGGCCATAACAACAAGCACATAATGAAATACTACAGTATTTAAAAAACAAACATTCCACAGCTTGTCTGGGTTATTTATTTAGTGTGTGTGTGTGTGTGTGTGTGTGTGTGTGTGTGTGTTGAACTCAGGACCCTGCACTTGCCAGGCAAGTGCTTATTCTACTGAGCTATCTCCCTGGCCCAGCTTGTCTAGGTTTAAATCCTAGCTTTGATACTTGTCATTTAAAATTTCTGTGGTCCAGTTTCCTTATCTATAAGGCTGTTAAGATAATCAAATGAGTTTATATAAATGACTTTATATACATGAAGAGCTATCTTGTTAACATCTGAATGTTAGGCCATTTAAATAACATATAAAGATATTTATGTTAAATATCTTACCTGTTACATTTTCTATCTTTTATTATCTTAACTAAGAAATTATGTGTCCCCTTATCTTTCCCTACTTTGTAGAATACTGATTACTAAAACACATTATCAGTACACAAAAGTAAAGCAAAATTCTATGTATGGATAGATGCTCAAATTAGAGGACCAGGCAATTCAACATTGAATTAAATACAAATAAAAGCAGTTACTTATGGGTTTCCTTTGTTTTTTTTTTTTTTTTTTTTTTTTTTTTTTTTTTTTTTTTTTTTTTTTGTCTTTTTGAGACAGGGTCTTGCTATGCAGTTCAGGCCAGCCTTGAGCTCACTTTTGTAGCCCAGGCTGGTCTCGAACTCGCACCGATCCTCCTGCCTCAGCCTCGCGAGTGCTGGGATTACAGGCGTGAGCCACCACGCCCGGCCAAGGCATTGAAAAAATACAAGTCATTTGTCTGCAACTTGGAAGACGATTCTCACCCAAACTATAAAATGACAGCATACTCATCTAACATCCAGCCTTCAGAACTGACAAACTTTTATTGTGTGCTTTAAAACACATTCACATACATAAAACTATCCTTTTCTCACATTTTGTGTCCCTATCTTTAGAAAAAGAAAACAAATGAGCTTTATAAGATGCCCAGTTAAGATTATACTATTTAATGGTTTACTGAAGAATAGCACTATATTTAGGGATGTTATGCCATCGCAACTTAAACTCAAACTATAAACTGTGAGAAAACCAATAAAAGTAAAATAAATGTATAAAAGTATTCAGCTGGAATTCTAAGATGCATGCATTTACTCAAAATGTTTTTAATATGTATCACTAGTCAGATATCATCCTTATAGCTAAGTAAGTTAAACAGAATGCACCTCACATTCTCATGAAGCAAAAACAATATTAACAAATTAACAATCAAATACGTGGTCTGATCTCAGGTGGTAAGAAGGGCTATAAAGTGGTAAATTATACAGCAGCACTGAATGTACAAGCTTTCAGATTTCAAGATGGTGTTTGAGAAAGGCAACTGGAAGAATATATTAGTATACAACGTTTTAAAAACATTAACCAGCTCGGGGCTGGGGAGATAGCTCCGAGGCACAAGTGCCTGCTGGGCAAATGCAAGGTCGTGAGTTCAAACCCTGGTCCCCCCACCCCGCACACACACAAAAAAAACATTAACCAGCTCTGGGACACAGTCATTTACCAATTTCATCCTCATGATTGACATGGACTCTCAAAGATCAAAACCTGGAAAAGTAAATGCCAGGTGCTATGAAAATACCTTCAAAGCACAGAAACATAAAGTGGGAGGCAAGAATGGCCAAGTCAAATTTATCTCAGTGGCATAACTGCCTGCCTGGCCAAGGGCAAGGTTCCGAGTTTGCTCCTGGGTACTGCTTTAAAAAAAAAAAAAAAAAAAGTCAGTCTAGGACTGGGGATTTAGCTTAAAGGTAGAACTCTCGTCTAGCAAGAGGCTTTGGATTAGGTCCTCAGCAGCCCCCCCCCAAAAAATGCTAATTAGAAGGCAAAGAGATTTACTACGTGGGGTGGGTCAATAAAATAAAATCAAACTAAAACACAAAACAGACGCTTTTAGGCCGGCCAGATAGTTTGGCGGACTAAAGTGCCTACTTAAGCACAGCACAGGGGCCAGGGTTCAATCCTTGGCGTGCCTTACAGGCCCAGTCCCCAGGGAGCGGTGAGGGCCATTGAGACTGGGCTTGGTGGCACGCCTATAATCCCAGAACTGAGAAGGCTGAAAACAAAGAGAATCACTGCAAGTCCGCCCCGTACCGCAAAATGAAAAAGAAAAAACTGCGAATCCAATGTACGTAGTGAGACCCCTGTAGACCCTGTACTAGGGAAAAAAAAAAAAAAAAAAAAAAAAGACTCTTGTCATTTCAAGAAACAAAACAGAACATCTTTTCAAAACTACGTGCAGCTCCTTTGCTGTGCGTAAGTCTCCCTAGGTATCTACTTCAAAGGAAAAGGGAAAGTAATGTACTGGTTTGAAATAGACAACAATGAGGCTTTTGAAAACATTGTTAAAAATGCTTTAATTTTAAAAACGGAGGTGTGACTCAATGGATCTTTTAAAAAGAAAGGATGGTAAGGGAGATAGCTCCGTGGCACAAGTGCCTGCCTGGCAAGTTCGAACCCCGGTCCTACACACACAAACACAAAGAGGATGGTAAATTTTACACAGTTTTTAAAGTTATGGTACACAACAAAAGGTTCAGGGCGTGGGGCGGGGAGACAGACATTGAAGTCCCTTAGGCTGTCAAAAGAAAATCGCCCACGGGCGTGGTGGCGCACGCCTGTAATCCCAGTACTCGGGAGGCTGAGGCAGGAGGATTGGTGCGAGTTCGAGACCAGCCTGGGCTACAAAAGTGAGCTCAGGACCAGCCTCAACTGCATAGCGAGACCCTGTCTCAAAAATACAAAAAAAAAAAAAAAAAGAAAAGAAAATCGCCCATCCCAGTGTGAAGAAGTGGTGCCAGCTCCAGCTCCGGGCACTGCAGGGTACCTGAGGGCTGGTTTCTCCTGTCATACCCTCATCCTCCATCACTGGCCCTGGGCGCCACAAACAAAGTACTCGCCATCTTTCTTGGCGCGTGAGGAAAAAAAAGGTAAGGGAGAAGACAAGTTTGCAGCGTGGCGGGGAGGATAGCAAGTTAAATAATTTCTTCCAATTCCTCCCCAAGCCCCTGGCTTTTCTTGAGGAACTGCGGAATTATGCAGCTGAGGATGCGCAGCGGTCAGGGAAAACAACAGAAGACTCCGCTGGAACTGAAGAATCTAGTTCCTCAGAAATAAAGGTCCCATCTTTGAGCTCGCGCTTCAAATAATGTAAACTTGTCCCAGAGACAAGTTTAAATCTTGAAAGCTTCTCCCAGACCCACCTCTAACCTACCGTCACAGAGAAGCTGGTCACCGCCTTCGGATCACCTCAGCTTGCGCACTTCGGACCTCAAGGTTTGTGCGCGCGCTCTTCGCTCATTGGATCTTCGCCTGTCCCTCCCAGCCAATCTATTAACTCGCTCGGATGCTGCCGACGCGCTGCGCCGCTGCTTTGTAATTGGTAGCTGAAGTGTACGTCGCAGCTTTTCTGACGCTTCAGGCAAAATGGCGGCAGAGAGTGGCTGTGACTCGCGGCTAAGAGGAAGGCGCCGCCCGGACACAGAGGAATCCGACAAAACAGAATTCAGCTCGAGAGAGTTGGCAGTGGCTCAAGAGAACGATGAAGAGAATGAAGAGCGCTGGGTTGGGCCTTTACCTGTGGAGGCAACGCTGGCAAAGAAGAGGAGAGGTAGCTGCGGAGATCGAACAATAGCAAATTGGCGTGCAGAACCTGCTAAGTGGGAGGCTTGAATTCCTGCAAAACAGGACGAGGGGTGGTGTATGATTTGGGGGTACTGTGCTCAGAACCAGTTGTTATCTCTTTTCTGGCAACTTGATACTTGAACATGGTGACGTGGGTTGGAATGTGCTTGTACAGTGTTGGTGACTGATGTGTTATGTTTGATGCTAAAGCGAACGTGTTTGGTGCCCGTCATTTAATTACCTAGCAGTAACAAGAGGTTGTAATTTCTAACTCCGTTTACCAAATGTGGGCAAGAGTATTGATTCGAAGTCTTTAGTTTGGAAGCAGTGTCACTGGGGTACTGGAGGAAGGAAGTGCCTACTTAGAATTATAAAGAGAAAGAAGTCAAACCCTGAGTGTTCTAATGAATTTTCTGACCTAGGGAAAGTTATTGAAGCTACTTGGGCCACATTTTTTTTTCTCCAAAAACGGAAGTCTACGATTCGCAACCCATATGCTTAAAATACCACTGACACATTTTGCCTCTAGTGTTAAATGCTAAGCTTGTATCAAATAAAAAGCATAGGGAAAATAATAGGTTACATTTTCTTGTTTAGCTTTTTCTAAAACATAATCAAACGTTTAAGAAAAAATATTTCCAAGGTCACGTTTTAATCATTCTTCCCTACTTAAACCACTGAGTTATTAAAAAAAAAAAAAACTTCTCTGTAACATGGCATGTAGGGCTGTTTGTGACATGATGTCTTTACCTGTCCATTACATCTTCAAATATATCCATTGTATCTCCAGTGTGTCTATACCAATATTTTGTGCTTTAGCCACACCAAACTAGAGGATGGAGCATGTACTCTTCTCTGGATGTTTGCCCCAGATATCATAGTGACTATGACACACCTAGAAATAATTTCTCTCCCTTCCTTGGATTAAATTTTTTAACCTGTAGCACTTAGCTGTCACCTCTGGGAAATCTTGACTGCGTTTCAAGGGTCATTGATCATAACTCCAGATAGTGTTTCTCACCTTTACAAGAAGCTTTCATATTTTATGTATTACAATTTTGAAGGAAACACTGTTTTGAACATAGTATACTGAATTCCTTAAATTACTTTATTTTTTTTCTTTTACTGGTTGATCCTCTTAAATGTTTTCATAGCAATATTTTCCTTCATAGCCCCTGCTACAATTTGTAACTGAATATTTACTCATAGTTTCTGATTTTCTTTTTCTGTCCCTTGCTAAGGCACAAGGATTGTGCCTGTTTGTTCCATTGCTATGTCCCATGCTCTGCATAAAGCAAGTATTCCTTAAGTATATTAATGAACATTGATGAATGAATATTATAACATGTTTTTAAATTTTTTGTATTTGAATATATTACATGTTCTCTTTTAATGAAGGAAATAGGGGTTAAATGAAAAAAAAACATCCAAAAGCTATTGAAATGCTGATAGTAATTTTAGGAAATAAATATCTTATAAACAGCATAGGACCTGTGAGATAGCTCAGTGGACTAAGTGCCAGCTTAGGCAAGTGCACTAAATGATATTCTATTCCCAGCCACACATGCTGCAACAGCTCCCCCAGCCCCCTCCCCACACTGAGCCAGCCACAGAGACCAGGTGTGGTGGCCCGCGGCTGAAAACAGGAGGATCACTATGTACCCAAGCTGCGCGGTGAGACCCTGTACCAAATACATAAAAAATAAACTTAGTATAATTGAGACAGAGAAAGAAATTATCAAATGCAAAAATCTTTACCTTTTCTTAGATGCTTATGTTTTTATGACAACTGACAGTGTGTTTAAAGAAAAAAATTAAAATTAAAAGATAGCTAAGAAGCCTGGCGTGGTGGCTCACGCCTGTAATCCCAGCACTCGGGAGGCTGAGGCAGGAGGATTGGTGCGAGTTCGAGACCAGCCTGGGCTACAAAAGTGAGCTCAAGGCCAGCCTCAACTGCATAGCGAGACCCTGTCTCAAAAAGACAAAAAAAAAAAAAAAAAAAAAGAGATAGCTAAGAGGGACTGACCTAGTAACTCAGTGGATTAAAGTGTCTGCTAGCAGGCTCGGGACAGTGGTTCGAGCCCTGGCCCTGCATTCCCCCCCATGCCAAGAAAGCAATTGAGATTTGGCAATCCCAGCTCTTGGAAGGCTGTAAAAAGAGGAATCACTACAATGCAATCCAGTAGTGAGACCCTGAACACTCGGTAGACCCTTCCCATCTGCAAAAAAAAAAGAAATGTTTAAAATGATTATTGATGGGCAAGTGCAAGGTCGTGAGTTTGAACCCTGGTCCCACAAAAAATAAATAAATAAATAAATAAAATAAAATAAAATAAAACGATTATTGAATTTTTTCTCTAAAAGGACAGGTGTTTAATGCTGGCTTTCTTCAAATGGAAATATGTACTTTAGAAATTAGACTTTTTTTTTTTTTTTTAGAAAATACTAGATTGGACTCTAGTGATCCTCCTGTTTACAGCCTCCCAAAGCTGGGATTACAGCTGTGCACCACCTTGCCCAGTCTCAACTGCCTTCTCAGCATGTCCCAGGAGTGGGGCCGAAATGGCACGCCTGGGGCTTGAACCCCCCCGCCCCTGGACCTGCTTGCAGGTGCTTCAATCCACTGAGCTATTTGGCCTGCCCTAGACTTTTGTATATACATGTTAACATAAAAAAAAAAAAAATACAAGTACACATTTAAGGATAAAAGCCTCACAGTCAACATTCTAAGATTACTGTGGAGCCATCAGAGTTTCCAAAGCTCTTCATAGCTTTCTACTATTCAGGCATGGTGCTCATCTTCATTATCCTGACTTAGTAATAAAATTATAGTGATATTTCAGTTCCAAGTTATAATACTAAAGAAGGGAAAGGCAGTACAGTTTTCAAAGAAACATTCACAAAACACATTTTATCCATATTGCATTATTATATATGTCACTGAAGGGGTTGATGAGAATGAACATCTTTAACTAAATATCAGGAAGGCCATATAAAATTGGAGAATCTGTTATTATTAAGGTGAAAGTAGTTTGCTACGTACAACAAGTTTAAGTGTGGTATGTAGCAGTCATAAGAATCCCAGTAACTCATTTAATTTAGCAACTTTATATTGGCATGATTGGTCATTACTGAATTATTTGGTAAATATACAAGCTCATATAATAAGTCAAGGTTTCCTGAATTTACTGTATGCAGTTCTTATAGGTGTTTTATGACTGGAAAAAATAATCTGACAAACACTCAAATATTCTCTACAGTTTTCTCAGCTCTAAAAGTCTGTTTATAGTCTTTGTTTCAGTACAACATCAATGACCTAAAAGAGGGTTAGTGCCTTAATGAACTGAGACATCTTGGTCATAGGTCTCTTTTTAAATTAGTGCTAATGACTAGAAAACTACATGTTAGGAAGGTGGTTGTTGAGTTTTTATGAAACTCTTAACAGTGTTTTTTTGTTTGTTTGTTTTATTTTTTAATGGAACCTTCATATTAAGCCAGAACCATTCAGTTAGTTGGCACAGTTGATATAGTTAAGCATCTGGATAATCCCTGGGGAACCTGTCAAAACTGACTAAACAGTGGTGCTATTCAGTATTGTGAAATAAAGTGAAACCTTTATTTTAATAAAACTATTATAATAAGCAATGAAATTTTTTCCTTAGCTGTGCGTTCATAGAAATTAAAATCTAGGAAATACGACGTACAATTAGAAAATTCTAAACAAAATACAAAATAATATTCACTTCATGCATTAAATATTTTTTTACTTTTTCTCCACAGTTCTAGAGTTTGAAAGAGTATATCTTGATAATCTCCCTAGTGCATCCATGTATGAGCGCAGTTACATGCATAGAGATGTTATCACCCATGTGGTATGTACCAAGTAAGTCTTATCAGAACTTTTTTTTTTTTTTTTTTTGTGGGACCAGGGTTCGAACTCATGACCTTGCACTTGCCTAGCAGGCACTTGTACCTCGGAGCTATCTCCCCAGCCCCTATCAGAACTTTATATTTTTTCTCAGGAAATTTTTTTTAAGGCTTCAATGTAGAGGTTGATTTATAGATGTAAATATATATATATATATATATATTTAATTCCATTAAGTTGTAATAGTTAAAGGCCAAAGTGTTTTTTCCTGTTATTTCAGGAATGCATTCACTAATACAGAAACCCAGAGTTTGTGTACATACTTTTTCTTAAAAAGTTTAAATAGAGGGATAAAACAGTGTCTGATCTTCATCAAGGATAGAGCATATCACTAAAGACAGGAATAATTAATAGCTGGACTCTTTGGCACTAATATTAGCAAGGAAGAGATCCTATAGAACTATCCAAGGACTTTAAAAATGAATGAATGGGGAATTTAGAGTAATAATTATTCTACTGTGGATCTATCCACAGAATGTTCAGGGAGTAGGCTAAGGCTTTTGCATAAGTTGTCTGAAAGGATAGCCCTATGGGGCAATTTATGATCTTCATCTTTAGTGATTGGATACATATTTAGAGCAATAATGGCACAAGAGGCTAAAAAATAAATAAATAAAGGCCAAATCTCAAAGCAATCTCCATATGAGGAACTCCATGGATCTTGAACCTATATGCAGAATTTTTTTTTTTAAGGAATCACTCTGGCTGTGCTGAGGTAATTGAATTAAAAGAGGGTAAGAATACAGACCAGGACAAATAAATAGCAAGGAGGTTCATACAGACATCTGGATGAGATGTGGCTTGGAGGATTTTAGCAGTGAATATATAGAAACTTTTTTGCATCACTCTTCATTGCTTACAGATTGCTTTATTTTTTCAGTCTATTAATCTCTTTAAACAAGTTTCACTTTACATGTGAATGTACATATATTTATATTTCATCCATAGGACAATTCAAACTAAATATAAATACTTTTGTTAATACCAACTTGTTAGTGTATAAATCAGCTAATGGATACTAGCATTGTTACTACTCTCATGTTTTTTTTGTTTGTTTGTTTTTTTGTTTTTAAAATCAAGGCTGTGAAGTGTAACATAAAAATAATAGGTTTTATGCTAAGGTAAGTATGAAAGCCACTCACTAGCTATAAACCTAGAACAAGCAAATTTAATATTTTAAAACTTTTATGACTTTTAAAATACTCATCTAATACAATTGTTATACTGATTGAGGTTATATGTAAAAAGTACTTGACATATATGTGATTTCAATGGTTTCTATTTTTCTTACAGGAGAAATTGCTGAGTCTTTCTGAATCTATCCAAAGTGCTTTGTATAGAATAGAAAACAAGTTTGTGTTGAATTGTGTTATATACAAAAACAGTTTATCAGATTCTAAAAAATAATACATTTTCGAGGCCGGGGAGATAGCTCTGTGGCACAAGTGCCCGTCTGGCAAGTGCAAGGTCATGAGTTCGAACCCCAGTCCCGCAAATAAAAAAAAGGATATTATATAGCCGGGCGTGGTGGCGCATGCCTGTAATCCCAGCACTCGGGAGGCTGAGGCAGGAGGATCAGTGCGGATTCGAGACCAGCCTGGGCTACAAAAGTGAGCTCAAGGCCAGCCTGAACTGCATAGTGAGACCCTGTCTCAAAAAGACAAAAAAAAAATTTTTCTCATGGAAATACCATAAAGGATAATTTTACTAATAAGAAATCCTAAAGTCTACTGATTGTGGGAGAAATTTATGGATTTTATTATTTATCTGTGTTTAATGGCAAGGATTGGATCCAGGGCTTCCACACTGAGCTACAGCGCTATTATTATTATTATTATTATTATTATTATTATTATTATTATTATTATTATTATTATTATTAAAACACAAATTCTCACAAGTAACCCAGGTTGGGTTTCATCTTGCAATCCTCTTGCCTTAGGTTCTCAGAGTGCTGAGATTATATGTATATATGGTCACACCTCGCTTTATTTTTAATGTCACATCCTAATTTTGATCTGGCTTCTGGGATTAAAAATTACTGAAAATGTCTTATTTATACACATATAGTAGCACACATGTGGTATACATGTGCAGCTTATGTACATATAATTATTGAAATAAAGATCGAATGATTCATATATTTTAGAAATTAATTTTTAAAATCTTGTATGTGTAGGACAGACTTTATTATTACTGCCAGTCATGATGGACATGTAAAGTTCTGGAAAAAGATAGAAGAAGGAATTGAATTTGTCAAACACTTTCGTAGTCACCTAGGTAAGAATTTCATGTTTTTGTTTTTTTTATAGGTCTTTTAAACTGTACCTGTTAGTTTCTTCCAAAAATATTCTTCAAATTATGTACTTTTATTGGTATTTATTCACATGTTTTAATTTTATTCAAATAGGGGTTATTGAAAGCATTGCTGTTAGCTCTGAGGGAGCATTGTTCTGTTCTGTGGGTGATGATAAAGCAATGAAGGTGTTTGATGTAGTGAACTTTGACATGATCAATATGCTAAAGCTTGGGTGAGTCTTTTTAAATTTTTTGTTTTTACTATAAAAAAATAATTTGTAAACCAAACTTTACCATTTCATAAGTCATTTACCAGTATATTAGGGCACATTTTTAAATGTTATTTTATTTATTTATTTATTTATTTATTTATTTATTTATTTATTTATTTTTGGCAGAACTGGGGATTGAACTCAGGCCCTTGTGCTTGCCAGGCAAGTGCTTATTTTACTGAGCTATCTCCCCTGCCCCACAGGACACATTTTTTTAAAATGTGCTTTAGAGAAATTAGACTGAATATGGGCTTCTTCTTTAGCAGAATCTAATCAGAAATTTTCCAACAGTATCATAATAAGGATTCATTATGCCTAATACTAATTATATCATTAAGAACCCATAATATCTAACTACTTATATGTAGCATCAACTTTCTTCCTGTACTAATAATAATAATATGGACTTGGGTTCTTATAAGGTTTGGGGAAATTTTTGGAATTTGGGGGTACATTTTAAACTTTAGAGTATATTGATATCCAAACTATGTAGCTAGATAGTACAGTATTAAGATACATATGTGGTTTTGGGTTTTTTGTTTTTAGGGTTTTTTTTTTTGCAGAACCAAGAATTGAACTCAGGCTCTTGTGCTTGCCAGGCAAGTGCTTATTCTATTGAGCTATCTCCCCAGCCCCAAGATGTATACCTCAAGAGTATCTTTTATTAAATAAACACACTAACTTAATACATCTGTAAGTGAAATACCGTTGAAAGTCATAGCACTGTCAGAAAGTTTTCCAACTTGCTTTATTCTGCCTGTGTAATAAAACATCCTACACTGATTTGACAGATTTTTGTTCTCACCGTTCTGGGAGGCAGAAAAATGTAAGATCAAGATTTCACCAGGGTTTTCTGATAATTCTTCTTCTGGGTTTTGTGTGCATGTGCACATGCAGTGGGTATATTAGGGATTGAACCTATTGCCTTTGCCTTATAAAGCCATAAGCCTAGCAGACTAGAACCTCATTTTTATGACCTCTAAATTTCTCCATAAAGTCAACACTGAACCTAATTTGATTTGCTTGCCCATTATGGAACAGCAGAATCACGGAAAATGTGAAGTTTGTGAACCAAGGTAGCAATATAATATATTGTAGGCATTGATAGAAATCCCGCCCCCGCGGCACCCCCCCGCCCCCCGCGGCACCCCCCCTCCCCCTGGTACCAGGGATCAAACTCAGAATGTTGTGCTTGCTAGCAGGCGCTTACGATGCCAAGCTGTCTCCCAAGCCCTGATAGAAATTCTAAAATGAAGAGTTCCAGACTGCTGTTGACCATTAGTACCATAGTTAGTATAACAGTGGAATTTCTCAGAATGATTACTTTGTGAGAGTCAGCACTTGTTTCAATGTGTAATTTGGATTAAAATTAAACCTGTCCTAGTTCTTTTATATGTTATTTATCAGGAAGCATATCCAAATTTTACAGTTTTTATTTCAACATTGGCTAATAATAGAGTGTTGTAGGAAATGTTTTTCTTTTGAACAATCATAACTAAAATATTTTTAATTGTTTTAAGGAAGGATTTATAAATGTAATAGTGAACTTTAACATGATCAATATGCTAAAGCTTGGGTGAGTATTATAGGCTAACCTATTTAAAAGTCAGTTATGTGTAGACTATTTTACACACACCCAAAAGGCAATATCTCAGAATATCTTAAAACTCAGGTTTAATTAAATTTCTTTAGCCACAGAAATAAATGGGCTGATGTATGGAATTTTCCTGTTTAGTAGATCCTTACAAGTTATTATCATTATATTCATGGTGTCAAAATTTAGTAACTATTCCTAGCTGTTACTCCCCAGGACATTGATTTATTAATGGTCTAAGAAGATGTATCTGCTTTCTATATTGGCCTTTTCCCCCCTCACTCCTCCTCTATTCACTGTTTCAGCTATTTTCCAGGACAATGTGAGTGGATTTATTGCCCAGGAGATGCCATATCTTCAGTTGCTGCTTCTGAGAAGAGTACAGGAAAAATTTTCATTTATGATGGTCGGGGAGATAACCAACCCCTTCATATATTTGACAAACTACATACATCACCTCTTACTCAGATACGGCTGAACCCAGTTTACAAAGCAGTGGTATCTTCTGATAAATCTGGAATGATTGAGTATTGGACTGGGCCTCCTCATGAATATAAGTTTCCAAAAAATGTAAACTGGGAGTATAAAACTGATACAGATTTATATGAGTTTGCTAAGTGTAAAGCTTATCCAACCAGTATATGCTTTTCACCTGATGGGAAGAAAATAGCTACTATTGGTTCTGATAGAAAAGTCAGAATTTTCAGGTTTTTAACTGGAAAACTGATGAGAGTCTTCGATGAATCATTAAGTGTAAGTGCAATTTAAATTTAATCATGTTTCTAAAAATGTATTTTGTTCTATTTCTTGAGTTTTTCTGGATTTTCTTTTTTTTTTAGCACATCAAAGATACCATTTTTCTACCCTGTAATTTTACTCTTCCAAACTTTTGCCAATGTTTATTGTGTGATATTTCCCAAACTAGTTCACCCCCTGCTTAGGGAGAGAAGAAATGAGACTGGGATATTTTTGTTCTGTTTTTCTACTTTTGTCTGCAAGCTCCTCCTCTTAGGACTCCCAAAATTCACTTTAGACTCCCTTCTCTTTCTCACTTAATTCAATTTTGTCCATATGACCAACTTGTAGCTCTTTAAAGATTCTTTAAGAAATATTCAGAAGCTGAGTGTCCTGGCAAATGCTTGTAATCCCAACAGTAAGAAGAATGAGGCAGGAGTATTACTGAGAGTGAGGCCAATAAAATGATCAATTAAACTAGCTACTTAGAATGCTAGTGCCTGGTACATAGCCAGAAACTTAGTTCCATTTTGGAGAAAGGGGCAACTTTTTTTTTTTTTTTTTTTTTCTGTATTTTTTGGGGAAGGGTCTACAGGATGTTCAGGGTCTCACTACTAGATCTGATTCATAGTGATCCACCTGTTTACAGCTTTCCAAAAGCTGAGATTACAGGCGCACACACCACCAAGACCAGTCTCAGTTGTTGTCTCAGCTTGCCCCGGGGGTGGTGCTGGCACAGCAGGCCCTGGGATTGAACCCTAGGCCCCCATGCCTACTTGCAGGTGCTTTAATCTGCTGAGCTATTTGGCTGTCAGGAAAGGAGCAACTTCTTAGCACATGTCAAGTCCTAGTTTGACAAAAAAGTTGAATGCAGTAGTATAGTTTTATCTTTCAGTATTTTCTACCTGAAATGCTCAGGGTTACTTCATATAGCCATGCACTTTAGACCTCACATAATATTTAAAATATTATAAATGATTCTGGTAATGTATCTGGTAAACTGGATAAATACTTATGAAATATATATGTATGTTAACTATACCATGAAAACTAAGACATTTTTCAGCTGGAAATGATTATGAGTCCGTCACTAAAAAGTAGTTAATCTAAGCAATTCCTGTCACACAAGTGAGCAATAAAATTTAATATATAATCATGCTTTGTCTTCAGTACTGAAGACAACAAAGCCTAACAAGGTTTGCACATCTATAAAACCTTGGGCTCATGCCTTATACCCAAACATAGACACTTTTGATTTTTTGAGTTTTCTGTATTTTTTCCTCTTATCTACACTATAGATTAAACAGTAAATACAACTGTGACAACAAGGAAGTATAGTTAAGCTTATCTGCAACAAAGAGCTCCTTTCTGAAGGGGTGCGTGTCAGGGTCTTGCTATGTAGTTCATGCTGGCCTCAAAGTCACTTTGTAGCCCAGGCTGGCCTTGAACTCAAAACACTCCTGCCTCAGCCTCCCAAGTACTGGGATTACTTGCATGCATCACCATGCCTAGCTCAAAGAGTTACTTTCAAGTTAAATTTGATATCGTAGATATCAAAAATGCTGAAACATTAATACATGTTTTGGAGTACAGATACAGAGTAATTGAGTAATTGTGATTCACATTTGAAAATGTGGCTGAAATATCAAAAGTACATCAAGTTTCCAGACTGTTGATGACAGTCATACTCATTTTTCCTAAATCACATATACCTAATAATAATTTAATATAAATATGCTATGTGAAAAATATCTTGAAATATTTTGTAAAATATCATGAATTTTAAAAAAATCATGAATTTGTTATAAATATGAGTTCATTTATTCAAGAGAAATTGAGTATTGTCACATGTCACACACAGGATTCCTGCACAAAGTTCTTGTATTGCTACACTGTCCAGCAGAAATAAGCACAGACACATGTGGCCCATGACTGATATGTCTGGACTGAATAAAAGTGTACATGTATTGGGCCGGTGAGATGGCTTAGTGGTGTAAAGCTCCTGCTTAGGCAAGCTTAGGCAACTACAGGGACTGTGGTTTGATCCCCAGCACCACATGCTGCACCACCACCATCCCCAGGGCAGGCTGAGCCAGCCACAAAAAAAAAAGTATACATGTATATATATATATACATATATTCGTGTTTAGTTAGGAAAAATAGGTACCATGTAGTACAAACTAATTTGGGGGGGGGGGTGTGAGAGAGATCTCAAACCCAGTGCCTCACACATCCTGAGCACTAAGCATCATTCCTAGATCTAAACTACTACTTAAAAAAAAAAAAAAAAAAAAACGACTACTTTTTATAATTGAATTTAATGTCTTTTCAAATTCATTTATTGGGTTTAAAATCTCTAAAGATACATAAATAATACAAACTGTTAATGGCTCTTAATGTGTATTCTGCTTCTGATAACTGACTCATTGTTTCATATAGGTGTGTACCATTTGGTTAATAAATGGTCTATTTCCTAGATGTTTACGGAACTACAGCAGATGAGGCAACAGCTACCAGACATGGAATTTGGCCGACGAATGGCTGTAGAACGTGAACTGGAGAAGGTGGATGCTGTAAGATTGATTAATATAGTTTTTGATGAAACTGGACACTTCGTGCTATATGGAACAATGCTGGGCATTAAAGTTATAAATGTAGAGACAAACCGGTAAGTTTAATATGAATTGTGTTTTATTAGAAATAAAATTATACACCATTTCCTTCATTGGGGAAAGAATGAATTTTATTTGCTGCCTGATAAGTGGAAGGATCCCAAATGTCTAAGTAGATCCAGATGTTTTCACTGGGTTTTTCTGTGGGCTCTCCATTGTTTGTAATCTATGTAAAAATTTCTACTTTTGTTTGTAAAAGAAAATGGAAAGAGGATATGCATAGTTTTTTATACAAGTTTCAGCGTCTTTTTTGTTTACTGGCTTCAATTAGCTTATTTCATGTTAAATGTTTCCAAATATTTTAACCACAAATTTCAGCATTATATCCTGCCAGACATAAAATCAGAAGTTAAAGTACATGAAACCACAATGTGCCTTTTCTTAAAACTACATTTTGGTCTTGGTACAAAATATAACCAGACACTATCATTGAATATAAAGAACTTTCAGAATAAGTTAAAAAGTTTTGTGCTATACATTCCCATGTAAACATAATTGTTGGCCATCTTAATCCTTGTAATCTGGCAATAAGATTCAAACAGGATTAGTTGAAAGTGTGCAGCTATCCCTTGATGTCCATGGGGAATTGGTTCCAGGAACCAATGTGGGTACCAAATAAGTCCTTATATAAAATAATGTAATATATGCATATAAACTATATATATATATCTTCTTATTGGTATACTTTAAATACTTTGGAACTGTTTATAATGCCTAATACAGTGTAAGTAGTTGTGTTTAATAGAGTACATTTGTTACAACTGGTAAGCCTACATTGGCACATCTTCTCTTGTGGTCCATAGTTTGCATTGAGTTCCTATTTTTAATTTAGTATATGCTTATAATACATAAAACATAACTTGCAGGATGGCCAAAGAGCTTAGCAGATTAAAGTGCCTGCAAGCAGGTGCAAGGGCTGGGGTTTCGATCCCTGGACCTGCCATGACTGTCCCATCCCTGCAGCACACTGAAAATTAAATTGAGACTGAGCATGATGGTGCACGCCTATAATCCCAGTTCTTGGAAGCCTTGTAAACAGGCAGATCACTATGCGTCCAATCTAGTAGTAAGACCCTGAACACCCTGCAGACCCTTCCCTAAAAAAAAAATTAAAAAATAACTTGCAGTGGGGAATTGATACATAGACATACTGCATTCTTTTAACTTGCCCTTTTCCTTCTCACCTCCCTAATCTCAAATTTCCTTTCCATCTCTTTCATGCCATCTTTTATTTTACTTTTTAGATTACTTTGGATTCTATTAGGGTTCAAGTTTGATGTTAACATATTCTCTGTGTTTGGGAAAAAGTATAATGACAAGTATCCACTATTACAGTATCAAACAGAACAGATTTACTGCCCTAAATATCCTCTGTGCTTGGGCTGTTCATCAGTTGGTATCCTTTCAACCTTGGCAAACACTAGTCTTTTTATTTTCTCTACCTTTGCCTTTTCCAGATGTCATAGTTGGAGTCATAGTGTATACCCTTTTCAAGTCAGCATCTTCCAGTTAGTGATATATGTGGGAAGTTTTTCCATGGTTTTCTGTATTTTGACAGCAGTTTCCTTTTAGTACTGAATAATATCCCATTGTGTGCCTCAATTTATCTATCCATTTAATGAAAGACATCTTGCTTGCTTCTGAATTTTTGCATTTATAAATAAAGCTGTTATAAAAATCCATGTGCAGGATTTTGTAGTTCTGCTCCTCCCCATATCACTAGGTATCACCCAGCCTTCGCCCACTGTTTATGAGTGCAGAGTAGGACTAAGAGCTGTGTCCATCCTTGAACTCGTGGGTAATACTGCCCATTGTTTCTCAGGACTCCAGCACAAACCCAGGGAGGGACTGAGTTCCTGTTCACAACAGGTCTGAGTAACACTAAATACTCCACATCCAGGTTGTCCATTGCTTGTCAAGGTCAGACCTCCGTATATTTGTACATAGCGCTGAGACCTAACTTGGAGGTGGAGAATGGTCAGAAACTAAGAATTTCTTCCTTCTTAGATCTCTTTCTCCAACTCCTTGCATTAAGCTAGCCCAAAAGGCATAGGAGAGTATTTAAATGTCTGGTATGAACACTAAAGATTTCTCCTCATCTCTCAACTCCCAGAAAATGTGTGTCCTTCCTGAACTGTGGACAGGAAAGTTCTTCTGTCTAGACAGCACTGCTCTGCATTCTGAGCTTTTAGACCTTGCATTGTACATGACTTCTATTTTTGTTACATGGCTAGGAGTTATTAGAATCTTAGATGGGTCTATGGATCTTGTGAGAAGGTGAGTTTGAATATACATGTCAAATAATGAAACAACTATTGTTCATATCTTTAACACTAAAAATTTACATTTTTAGGACTAGAAAGGTTTTCTACTCCTTTGGATAAATACTCCTTTGGATAAAGAAGCTGAATTACTGGATCATATAGAAATAGTATAAATTTAGCTGCATAAGAAACAAATACACTTTATCTTAGCTATACCCTTTTACATTCCCACCAGCAGTGAATGAGAGTTGGTCTTGCTCCACACCCTCACTAACATTTGATATTTTTATTTTATTTTTGGCCAGCTCAGTCCATCCAAGGACAGGGCTGGCACAGCATGTGGTGCCAGGATTGAACCTTGATCCCCTGGGCCTCCCTAAGCTTGCCTAAGCAGGCACTTCAAACCACTGAGGTATCTCACTGGCCTCTACCATTTTCATATTATTATGGTTCTCAATTTGAGCTGCTCTAATGTGTGACTGTATTTTCTTTTAGTTTCTCATTTCTCTAATGGCATGATGTAGCACATTTTTTGATAGGTTTATGAGTTCCTTGTATGTTAGATAAAAGTCTTTTTACCACATATTTTACTAATATTTTATCCCAGCCTATATTTGTCTTTTCATTGTCTTGATTATATTTTTGCCTGAAAATTGCAGTTGCCAAACAACTTAAAATACATTGGGAGGGATACAGGAACACCAGTTTCTATAAAGGTAACAGAGCCGATTCTTAGCTTTTATCTGTAAATCTGCATGATTGAAGCGAATTCTGGTAATTTTCTTACAAAAAAACAAAGCTGTATTTTCTAGGTGTGTGCGGATCTTAGGCAAGCAAGAAAATATTAGAGTGATGCAGCTGGCTCTGTTTCAAGGAATAGCCAAAAAGCATCGTGCTGCAACTACTATTGAGATGAAAGCTTCTGAAAATCCTGTTCTTCAGAATATTCAAGCTGACCCAACAATAGTCTGTACATCTTTCAAAAAGAATAGATTTTATATGGTATGTGAAAGTGCATAACAAATAGACCTTAATGGTTTTACAGTTAGGTTGTAAATTTTCTTGTTTGTGCTTTCAACTGAAGAAAATACTGGCATACATAAACTTTCTAATTTATGGCATTAATATACTAGAATTTTTATTTGTTTTAGCAAGTAGAAGTTTACTTAGGTATTTTTGAACTGTTATGTCCTATCATGTTTTGAAATCTTTGCAACCTGGTCTCTACAACTGTTCATGCTATTGTGATGGAAAGTTAGTTATGTTCCTAATTACATGCAAAAGTTTTCACTGTAAGGTTAAGTATCTTTTTAGTGTTTTTCTTGTTTTGTATTTTGTTGTTCTGAACATAGTTTATGTCTCTTGAATTGCAGACCCCTTAATACATTTTCCTTTTCTGCCTTTTGAATTTCATGAAGTATATTTTTGCAGGGCTGGACTATAGTTCATTGGTAGAACACTTCCGAGTATGTCCTAGATGCTGGGTGAGCCCAGTACTGCCAAAAAATAAGGTCTCTGCTGAAGGCAACCTATCCCACAAATTAAAGTTGTCGAACTTTGCAAGATCCACTTAAGACTTTTATTTCTGTGTCAAACCTTATGTTGACTCCCAACTACCTAATTGACTCTCCTCATTTCTGCAGCTTTTTTTTTCATTTTTAGTTCATTTCCTACAAGTTTTTTTTTTTAATCTGCGACTTTGAATATGTCACTGTTTCTACCCAGTCATTTTTCTTCTCATTTCCTACTCCAGCTCTCAGATTACTGCTCTGAGCATCAACTCTGAGTTATATGTCCTCCTTGTATTCTTTCTGTGCCTCCCCATCATATTATGCTACTTTTTTGGGGATGAAAATCAATGATTTTTTGTCTCTGACACAGTTTGCCAGAAAATGTAAAATCTCTAACTATAGTGCACTGTATTTTCTTCACTATTAAGTACACGAAGTTTATTAAATTTACTGATCCAATATAGTATACATATTCAGTCATGTTATGAGTATACATAGTATTAGTTTTGATGCTTATATCAAGGTTACCTGAATTTGTTTGTTTTTTTTTTTTTCTGAATTTGATAAAAGTTCAAAATAATAGCTTTCTCACCCCAACAAGGCTTTCAATCTAAAATAGTTGGATTAAAATGGCAATTTTGCTTAAAATTTTTAGTTATGCCCAAAAATAAATTAAGTGAGAGGCTGGGGAAATAGCTCCGTGGCACAAGTGTCTGCATGGCAAGTGCAAGGTCATGAGTTTGAACCCCAGTCCCACAGAAAAAAAAAAAAAAAAAAAAAAAAAAGATGTAAAAATATGTTAAGTGAAAATCATTTATCTTTATACCTATAACTATAAAGTAGAAATTAGTAGAGAATTCTAAAAATATGCTAATTTTCTATCCAGTGTATTTAAAAATTTGTATTCTTTTTCTTTCCATTGAATTAACTTTACCTGACAAAATCATACATATTTAAAGCTTGAAAATAAATATTAAAAAAATCAGTACTTAGGTAACTAATATTATTACAGATCTTTTGAGTGTTATTTATTGTACATATCCTTAAGAAAAATTAAGAGTGTGCATTTTATATCTTTTTAAATCCAGTGTCATGAAATAAAAATAGAATTTTATAACTAAATAACTTTAAAATTTATATATAGTATAGCAGTCAACTTATTCCTTTAGAAGCTAAGGAATAAAATGAAAATGTCCTAAGTTGGTTCTTTCTTTGCCTGAAATTAATCCTAGTCAATCAAGCAATGGAAGTAGACAAAACAGGAACAGGTATACTAAATTTACCTTGATAGCTGACAAAGATTTCTACTTACTGATTGAGAGTCAAGTAATCTGCTTCAAGAAGTCCAGAGTTTTAACAACTAAAAGAATTTTTTAAAATTATTTTTGAAGCCTAATGATTTTCAGATTTCTGTATCCTCACACCATTTTCATCTAAGCTTCAGAATTTAGAATCAGGTTGTATTTTAGGGGGAAACAAAGTTAGATCCATTGTCCTGCCTAGCAATGGGTTCTGTTCATGAAAGAGTCAATGTGTATTGGCAACTGTTCTCTAAGCACTTCGTATCTGTCATATAATGTGCACAATTACTAAGTTCATTGGGAAGTAAGCAATCATGAAGTGCAAGCAACAGGTAGCACACTTACAACCTACCAGAAGGCAGAAGAGATACCTCAAATAAAAGGTATCTAAAAGAGATCTTATTAATGTGTGAAAATGTTTCCAAGGAAATTTCTGCCAAAAAGAAATTAAATCTCATTTTTTAAAGTCTCATTTTTCAATCATATATTACATAGATAGTTTCATATTAGCTAATAATTTAACAGCTTTACACATATTATGATGAGAAGTGATAGCATAAATATTTATTCTGAGGTGAATTCTTCAGTTTGCTGAAATATAAGTAACATCTTATTGATGTTTTTACCAATTGAAAACTTTAATCCATTCAGTCACTTTTCATGTACCTTCTTGAGTTTACCAGACGAGAACCAGAAGATACAAAAAGTGCAGATTCTGACAGAGATGTTTTTAACGAGAAGCCTTCTAAAGAAGAAGTGATGGCAGCTACTCAAGCTGAAGGACCAAAGCGAGTTTCAGATAGTGCCATTATCCATACCAGTATGGGAGACATTCACATCAAACTTTTTCCTGTTGAGTATGTAAAATTTTTGTTATTGTACCTAAATCCCAATTTTTTTGTAAATGTGTATCTGAAACTATGTAACTTAAAATTTGTTACTATATTTTAACTTAAAATTTTTGAAGGGGTTGGGGAGATAGCTCCGTGGCACAAGTGCTTGCCTGGCAAGTGCAAGGTTGTGAGTTGAAACCCTGGTTCTGCAAAAAAAAAAAAATTGAAGAATTGAAATGTTAGGATATATGTTCTCTAGATTTCTCTAACTGTTCCAGTAAAAAATGGGAAGTATTTTATACATACATTCACAGGTTTATTGTAAGATCAAAATATACTGACTGAAAATGCTGAATGTGGGGCATGGCTATAGCTTAGGAGAAAACTGCTTATCATTCCTGAGGCTGGGTTTCATCCTCCACACGGCAAAGGAAAGGAAGGGGGCCACTGAATATAAACTAAAGTCTACAAATATGTATCATTATTACCATTAACTAAATAGCCAAACTCTACGTTTTGTGGCTTGATTATAAGTGGTCTTCCTCTTAGAGCAAAACCTTATGGAAAGAATATTTTCCTTTTTTAGTCCCAATAGTGATAAGCTTTAAAAGTAAAATTTCAACAAAAAAAAAAAAATGCTCTAGTTGGACAGTATTCTAACTTAAAAGTTGACCAATAAACACAATTTGAAGAGAGTATCTTTCAGTTTTCTAAATTTGGGAAACACTGTTTTTGTAAGTCCCTGGTCAAGAATGAGTCACTGTATTAGAACAGTTTTTATAAGAATAATACCTTTCCTAAATGCCTAACCCACTATTATATATGGTAAATTAACATAAGATATCTAAAGATGTTATGGTTGTACTTTTTTAAACTGCTAAATGACTTTGAAATATACTGTCAAATTGGATAAACAGACATGATCTAAAGTTACTGTATGAACAATAATATGCTACTGTTTACATGCCCTTTGAACTAGTTTGTCCTGAAACTAGAAAAGGTTATGTAAAAAGATTCAGCTTCTTAATTAACCACAAGACATTGAGAACATTAAGAAGCAGATCAGCAAAGAAAACTGTCTTAAGTGCTCTAAATGAGTTTCATAATTTTTTTTTTTTTTTGTCTTTTTGAGACAGGGTCTCACTGTGCAGTTCAGGCTGGCCTTGAGCTCACTTTTTGTAGCCCAGGCTGGTCTTGAACTCGCACCGATCCTCCTGCCTCAGCCTCCCGAGTGCTGGGATTACAAGCGTGAGCCACCACGCCCGGCTTGTGAGCCACCACGCCCGGCTTTTTTTTTTTTTTTTTTTTTTTTTGAGTTTCATAATTTTAATGTATATTTTACTAGGTGCCCTAAGACAGTGGAAAACTTCTGTGTTCACAGTAGAAATGGTTACTATAATGGGCATACTTTTCACCGTATAATTAAGGTAAGTTATGTAAATTTTAATTTTTTTGATTTACCAAATAGTACAGAACAAGCCTACACAAAGAACTTAAGCCTAAAGAATTCTCTATGCAGCAGGGACCACCCACTCAGGACCCCCCTTCTGTCCCTCTTTCAGACAGGAGCTTTCTTTCCCCCAGTAAATCTACTGTGCTCATAACCTCCGTTTGTTCCTAAAATTCATTCTTCAGTTTTAGAGAACATAAACTCATCCCAGGTCCTTCTCAGGTTGGGAGATCAGTTTTCCCTGTATCATTTGGAGGTCATCCACCTGAGATCAGTTTTTTTTCCTTGCATCATTTGGAGTTTCCCACCGAGATCACTGGATGGAGCACCTCCCGGCTCAGAGTCCTGGGTCCCTCCAAGAAAGCAATGGAGCTCAGGAATGGCAGTTTAGACACAAAGGAGCCAATCATTAGGAGGAAGAGCCACACAGCATCCCTTAATGGAAGGAAGGGAAGGGTAGAGGATACAAGAAATCCAGCTTAGGCAGAAAACAAAGGAAGTCAAGAGATAATATCTGAAATTATAAAGCAAGAAATAGTAACACACACAAAGTATTAGAGGCCCTGAGTCTAGCCTCTTCTCATAGCTCCTCAATACTTGGATGTTTTAGTAAATATCAAGCACCCTACAAAGCACAATGTGCAATGCAGCCTCCACCACAGAGAACCCACCATCCAGATGTCAGCAGCCCTATAATGGGAAGGACATGACATGAGGTCTCACTACACAGCTCTGACTCATAGTGATCCTCCTATTTCCTGTCTCCCAAGTGCTGGGATTAGGTGTACACTACCATGCCCAGGCTCCATCACTGGCTCAGCAAGCCAAAGAGTGGGGCCAGCACGGCAGAGTGATTATTTTTGAAAAAAATATAATAAAGCAGAGGAAGGAGTTAAGTATCTGAAAGAGCCTAACAGTGCCTGACATGTAGGAGAAATTCATCAACATGTTCATCTAATAGAATTACTACCAAGAGGAATATTGTTCTGATTAAACTGGAAATCCTCCACAATACCCATTTCTCTTATTCCATCCATCACCCAATCCTGACTTGACATTTTCACTCTCTGTTAAATTCGTTCCTTCCTATCTCTAATGCTTCTCTATACTTCATGGTAGTCAGTAGCTAAAAGTGGGTCTCATGTAAACAGCTTCCTCAACCATGAGTCTTATAGGGAAAAGAAGACTCAAGAATCAAGAAAAGTGGAACCAGAGACCTATAAAGCAGCCTCTGTGTTTATCACAATCAAGAAAAAAAAATTCTAAAAAAAAGAAAGAATTCTCTCTGCATACTAGTTTATTAAAAGGAAACAAGAAAATGGACTATAGAAGCTAAAAAAAATGGATAGCAGGGCACATCTAGAGTCAAGGACAGAAACAGCAACATTGTTTCAGAACCAGAGGGTACGATAATGAATCAAAGGGCATGCTGATATAAACCTCAGTAATAAAGGTAACCAGTTCCTGTTAGCTAATCAAGAGCTAGAGAATAAGATTTTAAACCATAGAACAGTACAGTGCCTTCTGACCCATGAATCCACTTTTATATCTGAGAGAAAGCTTAACCCTGAGAATTTGAACAACACCCCAGAGAAAACCAGCAGCCCTACGATGGGAAAGATGTGAGACTGACATAGTCCTTACTTATTGGTAAATCAGAGATGGCAGGAAGAACTGGTTGTGGTGCTGCATGCTACTGAGAAAGCAGAGGCAGGACTTCAAGGTCAGCCTCAACTTTGCAAGGGGACTTTTTATCTCCAAAAGCAAACCAAAATATCAGAAAATTCTGAAGGAATTAGTAAAACTCCAGAAAGTCTGATATTTGACTTGATGGAAAGATGATGAGGATGGTTATAAGACTGTCTTAGTTACTTTTCTCTCATTGCTGGGACAAATACCTGATACTCAAAATGAAGGAAGGAAAGGTTTATTAGCTCACAGTTACTGGAGGTTTCAGTCCATATTCAGCTGGCCCAAGGCTGAGTGGAGCAGAACGGAGAGCATCCAGTTCATGGCAGTGGAACAGCAACAAAATGGTGGCAGTGCAGCCAACCAAACAGGGCAGCAGAGAGCAACAGCTCTAGTCTGTCTCTGTCTCTCTTTATATTCCTATCAGGCTCTCTGCCTTAGGACATCTGCTCTAGACCACACCCATAGTCCCAGCCCTATTCAGACTGATAATCCCATCAGTACTAAAACACATAATCCCAGTGACTCATGAGTCAAGTCTCAATCTATAAAAGTCCCCACCCAATGACTACATGAGGATTTGGGGGGACAACTAGACATGAACCATAACAAAGACAAAACAAAATCTTTTTTTTTTTTTTTTTTGTCTTTTAAGAGGGTTTCACTATGCAGTTTAGGCTAGCCTTGAGCTCACTTTTGTAGCAGCCCAGGCTAGTCTCAAACTCACACCAATCCTCCTGCCTCAGCCTTCCACGTGCTGGAATTACAGGCGTGCGCCACCACACCCAGCCAAAATATAAAATTTTAACACATTTATTTACTATTTATGTTAGGAAGGTAGTATATGTCTTAAGATGAGAAGACCTTTGTATTGGGGTGTAGAAACAGGGTCTTACTATGTAGTTCAGGCAAGCCTCAGATTCATGACAATCCTGCCTCAAGCTTCCCAATTAGTGGGTTTACAGGCATGTATGTGTCTCTTAAGTCCAGGCCAAAACCTTTGTATTGTTTCAGTCATTGAATCAAAATACATTATCCAGATTTAACTTGCTAAGCATAATCTAACTTTGTAGGCACACTTAAGGAAGCAAGGATTTCACTGAATTCAAAGTACTCATGGCAGAAAAACATAAGACATGCATGCAAGGCCTACATATACACTATTTTAAGATTTGTAACATGCTTTTAATTTTATATATTTTCTGTTAAGGGCTTCATGATTCAGACCGGGGATCCGACAGGTACTGGTATGGGAGGAGAAAGCATATGGGGAGGAGAATTTGAAGATGAATTTCATTCAACACTAAGACATGATAGACCATACACCCTCAGTATGGCCAATGCTGGATCAAATACTAATGGATCACAGTTTTTCATAACGGTAGTACCAACGGTGAGTGCATTCTTTATAAACCATAGATTCATGGGTTCTAATCTAAAACAATGAAGTCAGTGACAAAAGTACTGTTTTATTCTCTAACCTCTGCATAGCTGCCAATATACAAAAATGGAAACAAGAGGGAAGTTCACAAACTACAAGATAGTTACTAGATGCAATATAACCAAGTAATATATAACTAGCTAGGTTATCTAGCTCTTGTTATGCAGTTCCACAACATTACAAGAAACAAACTTTTTAAAAGACAAATCAAGAAAGGAAAAATACAACTGTTGTCTGTTATGTATAGGGTCATTATCACTATATTTAGGTCTCAGCAACATGAGAAAACAAATGGTGACCATGATTAACTTGCAGTCTTAGCTCACATAAGTAGTAGACCTACCAAGTGAACTATCAGTTACATCCGTTATCACCTATTATCAATTGCAGTACACAGTAACAATCTCAACCTGCTTCTTAATGGTCTGGGAAGCCTTAGTCATTTTTTAAATCCATGCAAAGTAACTTATCTTTTTAGCAAGTATCTCGCTCCATTTGTTCTGAAGAACTAGATTTAATTAAACTTGATTCTCTTTTATTATTGGGTTCCTAAATATCACTGATCTTGTAAAAACATGGATTAAAAATATCCAGAAAAAAACTCCTGCACGTATGCATTTAATATTGCAGGGAGAATGAGGAATACCAGTCCTCCTGGATACTAAAAACTAACATGTGCTCATATGTCTTCATAAACTGGGAGTAATTTTTAAAAGTTGCTGTTTTTGCCATGCCAAAATTATTGTACTTCACTTTAAATACATAATAAAATGAATCATGAACTTAAATTTTCTTTATTTACTCACCCAAAGGGTGAGATTTAAGAAAGCCACATGTACCAACATTTTCCACTTGTCCTCCATCACAGCCTTGGCTTGATAATAAGCACACAGTATTTGGAAGAGTGACCAAAGGAATGGAAGTTGTGCAGAGGATCTCCAATGTTAAAGTCAATCCCAAAACAGATAAACCTTACGAAGATGTCAGCATCATAAATATCACTGTCAAGTAAAATAAGATGTTGCACTGTATTTGAAAATAAACATACATTTATTAAACATAAGACTTACACAGGAAACATAAAACTTGCTGATTATACAAGTCTTGTTTTAAAATATGCAATGCTATATTTTTGTCATTAAAGTCTATTTTGTAAAAACTGCCTTTTTGTAGTATTTTTAATCCTAAAAGATGGCAAAGTGAACTACACTAATGCAAACAGCATTCCTTATAGGTAATTCTCATAAATCTCAAAAATACTGACATTAAATATTGGGAGTGGTACGTATTTCCTTAACTTTCAAAAACATGGCAGATGCTTTCTCTTATATTTACGAGATGATACAACAATCTAAAGGAGGAAAAAGGGCTTTGATGTATATTACTTCATTTTATGAAGTTTCTATTTCATATCAAAGAGTTTCTCTTTTAGTCACTGTTAAGTAGTAAACTTACAGTAAATACAGCTCCATTGGTCGTCTTATGTTTAATATTTTAAAATATTTTATATACGATAACCAAAAGTGATTACTTGAATATTTATTGGGGTAGGGGGACAGGAATCAAACTTATGACCTAAGCAGGTGCCGTGTGGCTGAGCTATATCCCCAGCCATAGAATGTTCTTTAACTCATTATTATTATTATTATTACTATTACTTTGTGTGTTAGGGAAGAGTCTACAGGGTGTTCAAGGTCTCACTACTAGACTGAGTGATCCAACTGTTTACAGCCTCCCAAGAGCTAGGATTACAGATTACAGGTGTGCACCCCGGGAGCAGGGCCAGCACAGAAAGCTCAGGGATTGAACCCCTGGCCCCTGTGCCTGCCTGCGGGCACTTTAATCTCCTGAGCTATTTGGCTGGCTCTTTAACTTGAATTTTTAAAACTGCAGGTTCAGCCACATGTCATCCTGGCCCCACAGCTGGGCACGTTGTGCCACTAAGGCCAACCATGGTAGCACACCCCTGTAATCCTAGTGCTGGGAAGGCTGAAAACAGAAGAATCACCTGGCATACAAGCTGTGTAGTGAGACCCTGTACCAAATACATAAAAAAAAAAAGAAAGTAGGTTCATTATTTCCATATCTTCTAACGTAGCTAAACAGGTTTTTATCGTAAATTACATCTTAGCTGAATAACAATAAAAACATATATGAAAAAATTCTGTATCTCATAATGAAGAGGAAAACAGAAATTGGAGCAACAAACAATATGACCTCGCAGTCCTACATGGAGTTCATCACTATACTTATAAATTATTTTTTTAACGTGGGTATTTTATTCTAGTTCTGAGTAATGGGAGAAAAATGAACATAGCTTCCCACACACTATTCTGAACTTTTTGTTTTACTTTACTTTTTTTGTAGCAGGGACTGAACTCAGGACCTTGCACATGCCAGGCAGATGTTTATGCTACTGAGCTATCTCCCCAGCACCCAAACACTATTCTGTCATAAAATTCTGAAAACTTAAAGCACATAAAAATGTACATATGTAACCATATGTAAACATACATATATATTCAGATTTTAGTCTCAACTGTATCTCATTTGCTTTTAAGTAAATACTAAAAGTAACCTAATACTTCTTTCAGTTAATCACTTAATACTGTCTTGCATTCAATTTGTGTGTTAATCACAGGATTGATCAAACCATACAATGGAAGATGTCAAAAAAACTTAAGTTACACTGTATGTCAGTTACCCATTGCATGAATTTTTTCATCATTTTGCAACTTTGCACATTTTGTACTTCTCTATGCAGTCTGCTTTAGCTTCTAGTGCTGTACATATCTTTATCTTCTGGATGGGAATGCCCATAATCCATGAGTTTAGGGTCAGGCATAAATGGGGTAGTACCTGAGTCGGGTTCTGATTTTATCACTATTTCAGAACTGACTTCTGCTTCTGCAGTTATCATTGTCTCAACAGAGATTCCTAGCTTAGATTTTCCTTGAGGCTCTGAGAGTGATTCTTTTTTGATGCTTTTTGTCTGTAACAATTTAAGTGCTTCATAAATTTGCTGGCTTGTAGCATATGCTTTTATCCCAGTTACCTTGGCAAATACTACTGAATGAACTGGGCAGCAAACAGTTGCTCCTAAAATAGCCTGTCCTAGTAGATAAGCAATTTTCTTAAATCTAGAACCTTTTCTTGATAAAACTACGCTTGCCAGTCCTGAAACTAATCACTCACAATTTTAGAAGAAAATCTCAAGGAGGATTCTTCAGATAGACACATGCATCTTTTCCAAATGGTACCGTATCCATTATTCCCTTTTTCACAAAGACAATATGTACTCTTGCACCAACCAATATAACAACCAGTTGTACTGCAAAGCCCATTTGTAAATAACTAGACTGCTCTTCAACATATTTAGGCTGAAGAGGTGGCACAGTGTATATGGGGAGCTGCTCTGGTCTCACTAGCTGCTTTTTGGATTCCTATTCTTTGGCCATACATACATACATACATACATACATACATACACAAATGCACATATCACACTCGCAGGCATGCTGGTCAGCTTTCCTGTCTAGCATGCTGGAAATCCTGAGGTCAGTCCTTGACACCAAAAACAAAAAATAAACTTCACTCTAAAGGGTGCCATCTCACCTGCCTGGCAAGTGCAAGGTTGTGAGTTTGAAACCTGCTCCAGCAAATAAATAAAATAAAGGGCATCATCTCTTTGACCCTCTCTGACCCAGTTTTCTTATGGAGAGCCTATAAATTATTAAGAACTACTATTTCTGAGCCAGGGATATAGCTCACCAAAACCACCTATCTGGCAAGCACAAGGTCCTGAGTTTGATTCTTGTTGCGAAAACAGAACTACTATATCTGCCAGGCATAGTGGTTCATGCCTATAATGCCAGCACTCAAAAGGCTAAGCCAGCCTGAACTATGAGCAAGACCATGGCTCACCCCTGCCCCCCCAAATCCAGTCATTTCTTCTTTTAGCGAAGAGCACACCTACCTTTTTATGTTACCATTTTACAAAGTGAAAACCAGTACAATGTTATGTATATGAAGCTTCATCAGTATCCATAGGCTACTAATGAGATTTTGAAGCCTATTCCCCCACAAGAAAAAAAAAAACTAAATCAAGAGCCTCAATATGTTAAGCACATACCCTACTACAGAGCTACACTGAAACCGTCAAGCCATTTTCTAAACTGGTGATTTCAAAGCTGGATATGTTGGCACATGCCTATAAACCTAGTACTGCAGAGGCCAAGAATTCAAGGCCTACCTGGGCTACAAAGCAAGTTCAAGACTAGCGTGATAGCATGAGCTGCATAGTAAAACCCTCTCTCAAAGGAACAAATCATTTAAAATGCCATATTCTAGGGCTGAGGATATAGTTCAGCAGAGCAACAACCTGCCTGGCAAATACAAGGTCTTGAATTCAATTCTTTTTTTTTTTTTTTTTTCTTTTTTTTGAATTCAATTCCTAGTTAAAAAAAAAAAATCTGTAAATGCCATGCTCTTTACAGTTTAAAGAAAGTAAAACTGAAAGGCTTCAAACTGTTCACTATAGGGTTTTTCTCCCCCTTCAAAACATTGCAGTTGCATTATTTAAAGGTAATCTAACATTAAAAGTATAGAATATAATTAATTATTTATAAAATTTTGCTTCATCAAATAGCTAAAATTTGGTAGGCAAACCAGCGCCCCTCTCCCCTGTCCTGTGTAACTGCCAAGACTCAAACCTGGGTCTCAAATACGCTAGTACACCCCAACCTTTAATGACTTTTTAAGTTGGTTACTAGTAGTAATACCAGATGCATGGTTTGAGAAACAGACTTTATTGAATAATGATAGGACTTCTTGTAATGATTTTAGTATTTTATTGCTGTCTATACTAGTCATACATGTAAAGCAAATAATGGCTTCTGGTGATTTTAAGCATTCCTGAATGATAAACCAGGGTGATACAGTTGACAGCTGCTTTACATAATCCATACAATATTTCTTAGATATAGAATTTCAGAGCTAGAAGGCAAACCTTAATATACTGTATTTAAAACATCTCTCACTCTTAAATTTGATTATTTTCCAGGAGACACCAGCACAACCTTGACTAATAATTAGTAAAAGACTACAATCACAAACAGTAATGGGACCATGAGAAAATATTTCTTTAAGAAAAAATCAAACACAAACCCTACCAACACACATACACCTTATGTTCAGGCCTAAGCCAAATTTTAAAATTGCGCTCAGTTATATGCTAAGAATGTGAGTTACAAAGTTTACCAAAATCAGTGAAATAATTTATAAGGAAAGCAAGTTCACAAGTTAATGTTACATTTTTTTTTTCAATTACTTAGTACAGAAAACAGTTTAAGGGCTTGCAGGCAAATGCAACACCATTTTTATTTTTCACAGTTACATCGAAATCAGTCAAATATTAAATAACTTAATTCCAAAGTGTCACTTATACACACAAACTACTAGTAACAGCATGACTTTTAGCTTCAAAAATAAAGGACAAAATATTATACTTATTTACATATTGTCCATAACACTGATGGACTTTTTAAGTTGTTTAAAAAACATCTGAAGAATGAACTGTAACAGTGCCACCTAAGTCACATCTTGTCATCAGACATCGCTGTCTCTAAAACAATTCAGCTAATGAGACTGAAGGTTGAACTTCATCTTAAAGTATGAAGAACAGTAAAAAAACACAAAAACCTATAGCTATTTAAATATAATAAAATCATGCTTCCATGAGTATCATTTAATAATAACAGTAAAGAGCACAGTTTTTTTTTTACTTTTATCCACAACACTGCATAACAAATGTAAACTTTCTCTAAGCTCTTTTTTTCCTTCTATAGGTATGTCTTTCCTCTTAAGTAATTATGAGGCTTTCTAATGAAAAACTTTAATCATGTATTTTTTGTTGTTGAATAAATACACTTATTTTGGGAAATTTTAAAAATAATAGGCTTTCCCTATTTGGAAAAATCACTATTAAAAGCTGTTTTCTACTTAGCTCCTATGTAAAGCTGATTTAGTTCTTTTAATTAATAAAGCGTAGTTCTCTTATGTAAAGAACCACAAATTGATCTGTTGTGTGGCTGTACTTTACCTATAATCACTTCTACAGAGGATAGAATATTTTAAAAATAAACAATATGTTGAAAAGTGGAAGGACCAATTTAGAGCTCTAGCCTAGAAAATAAGTCTAGGAGAAGACCAAATGACTTTCACAGTTTTAGTAACTATTCATTTTAGTAGTACTCTTGGGCCTAGTAAGATAACATTCTCTCGTTTTATACAAAATGCCTTAGGAGAAAAGTTTTAATAAAACATTGTATAAAATATTCACTTTATACTTTATAGTTCTATTACGGATGTTCTGTGACACTGAACACTGAAGTAATCCTACTACTCCCAAATGCAGTTTATTCTATTTCATTAAGCAACTATGATGTCTACCACTAGCCAAAATTCAGTGAAAAGGCAAGTTAAAGAAGTTAGGACTTCCTTGCTCTACACAGGCTATACTAGGCACTCAGTTGGTGTATGTTTTTCACTGGGATAAACAAAACCTTCACTTACCCTTTGGCTGTGACACCTTTTTCCCAATATTGGGGTAACATACAATCTCGAAATCTTAAAAATTTCTAGTTAATCCAACCTACTCTGCTATGCCAATTCAAATTTTGTCACAGAGTAATTTTTTAAAAGCAATAACATACTTTGTCCCCAGTGCAAGATTCTTTTCTATGCACATCCTTAATCAACTATTATATTTGTGATGTAAAATTTCTTATGTATTACGTGCAAAATAACTCTTAACCACAGACCCAAACAACTGCAACACCTGAAATCAAGCAACATCCAATACTCCAGCAGCTACGAGTTGCCGTGAGAGCCAGTCCAATCCTTCATACAGCCCCATACCACTTCGAGCATCACAGCCCTGAATAAACCAGCTACGGCCACAGCATAGCTTATGGAGACTGAGAAGTTCAGTAATTTCTTCTACTGACAGTGCTCCTGCAACATCCTGAAAGACATATTTATAGTACATATTATATTTTTCAATCCATCCTAATTTTCATTTTCTAGTTATTATTTATATAGAAATCAATAGCATTCTAATAGAAACCTTAACTAAAATTAAAAATCAATATTCATCCTTCAATAGGATCATCCTGTCTATAATTCCTCAGTGCTGAAATTACAGGCATATACCACCATGCCAACTTATAAATTGCAGGATTTTTTTTTTAGTTAACATGTTGAGTTAAAGATAAAAATCTTACCTTATCAGCATATGCAGATTATCTACATTATTCTTTTTTTTTTTTTTTTTTTTTTTTTTTTGTGGGACCGGGGTTTGAACTCATGACCTTGCACTTGCCAGGCAGGCACTTGTGCCACGGAGCTATCTCCCCTGCCCCTATCTACATTATTCTAACATGAAAATAAAATTCCATTCTGTAGATGCAACACAATTTATATAACCAGTTCTATGCTGAATATTTACTGAAATCGTGCCATGTTTTGCCTTAAATCCTACATTTTACAAATCTTAGATCTTGCCTTTATACCCTTACATTTCTCCCAATTCTTTTTTACTCCTATCCTGTTTGTTCCTCATCATGCTTTGTTAATATTACTGAAGTTACTTCCAGATTTATGGGAAATTTTCATAGCTGTTTATAAACATATACTATAATCTCTGAGTATATGGAATTAAGAGCATTGATCATCTTTTTATATACTTCAAGGTATTCAGCACTTTCCATTTAGACGTATTTAAAATACACAGGTATTTTATAATTTTTTTCCAAAATGGCTCTCTTTAAAAATCTTTTCAGCTGTTTTATGATACAGAATATACAAAACTACAAAAATAAGCACTTTTTTTTATTACCTGTTTGTTAGCAAAAATCAGGAGCAAAGCATCTCGGAGTTCTTTTTCTGTTAACAACTTTGCAAGTTCACTGTGTGCTTCATTAATTCTGTCTCTATGACTGCTATCAACAACAAATACAACAGCTACCAAAAAAATTCAATTAATCACTTGTTAGGTTTTAGTGAATGAAACAAATGTTCAATATTGTCTTTATTATACTATTGCTAGTTTACCACAACTTTTTCCACACAAAGGCTACATATCAGTGACACAAACATCTACCAATAACTAATGGTATGATCTTGAGTAGTACACATTAATTCACACATTTAGTTTTCTATCTATGATAGGATTTACAATACTTCCTCTATCAAAAGCTGCTCTTGAATTCTACTTCCTTTCAAAAAGATAACTTTTGTAAAATAAACATTAGTATGTTTATTTGTCCAAGGTATTCTTCTTTGTAAGCTAAGCATCCCCACACTTTCAATCACTGCTTATACTGAGAAGTCCATTTTTTTTTCTATGAATTATAGTTCATACTAAATGCATTACCAAAAATCCCAATGTAAAAATTCACTAGTCTCCCATCTAGGTGGCAAATAGCATGATATATAGAACAGATGTATACACCTAACTGGGCCCACACATAAATAGTAGCAAGATGGAATATATGTAATACATATACTTTGGTTAACAGTAAGCCACCATAAATCCTCTGAAAATAATTAATATATTAGGTATTGGTGCTACTAAGGGATTATAAAGGGCTAAATGTTTAAATGAACTGAACACCCAAAGCACCACAAATAAAATTCAGTATCACTATATTGCCAGTGATCACAACTGTATGAATTATAATAATGTATGTTAACTATTAACAGCAGCCAAGATGTAAGTGTAATCACCTAAACATTAAAGAAGTTTTTAGTCTATAATAATGGCTCACTATGAATAAGTCCAAAGTATATATACCAGGATCACCACCATCAATTTTTTAAAAATAAGGAGCTTATCACTGATACATATTTAGTTATTTAATTTTTTTTTTTTTTTTTTTTTTTTTTTTTTTTTTTTTTGTGGGCCCAGGGTTCGAACTCACAACCTTGCACTTACCCAGCAGGCACTTGTGCCTCGGAGCTATCTCCCCAGCCCCCTAGTTATTTAATGTTTAAATACTGATTTTTACTAGTACAAATAAACTTTCTAAAAATTGTCATCCTAAATTTTTTAAAAAGGCACCAAATTTTTCTTACCTTGAGTATTGAGGTAATAATGTTTCCACAATGGTCTTAATTTGTGTTTTCCACCTACATCCCAAATGGTGAATTTTAGATTTTTATATTCTACAGTTTCCACATTAAAACCTGTTTTTAAAAAAGGGTTACTTTTACACAAAATGTACTTTGCAATGAATAACACACATCAAATACAGGTAACCTTGTTTTAAAATTGTGATTCATGAATTATCTGCATGTAGCAACACTTACAAAGCCCAAACAACTCCTAATCCACCTGCATGGATTTAATGATGACTAGCCCTCTATACCTCTACCAGGATCCTTAGGGTCTTCAAATACATGTATCTACCAATTGTGGACCACTACTACTTCCATAAACCTCAGCTAGGGTCATAAATCCTCTATTCCTTCTAACTGTAATACCAATATTCTATTCTTTATTATTCTAATGACAGAATGCCACATTTTTCTCTAAAATGCTGGTAATTTAGAGCCCTTAAAGAGCCTATCTGCATAACAATCAGTACCAAGTAAAACCCAGCTGCAAACTAGGGTTTGCTTATAAAATAACCTACACAAAAGGGAGGGGGAAGCAATATTCTTACTTACCAATTGTTGGAATGGGCTGCATGAACTCATCCTGTTTTAACTTAAACAAAATGGTAGTTTTTCCAGCACCATCTAATCCCAATGTAACAACTCGAATTTCCATTTTGGGCCCAATGTGAACTCTGTTGTCCTATAATTTAAAATTTTTAAGTCTTTCAGTTCCGATATGGAGTAACAAAATAATAGCATGTATACCTTTTATTAATAAAACACTTCAATGTTCCCAGACATTCTAGTTCAACTGAATCTTCTTTTAATAAGAAGTTTTATGCAGTCCTAAGACACTTCAAAATAAAGCTAAATTAAGAATAAAAACTGTTACTTCATTTGCAGAAATATCTACTATTTACAATTTAATTTGTATCTTCTGACCTTTATTATACATATACTGGTTAACAAAGAAAAATTAACATTTTTTAAAGCTTAATGCTATATAGTGTAACTCATTTCTCATTGAACAGATTATATATTTTTTTTTATTTCAAATATATACAAAGTTTTTCTTTTAACAGTTTCATTATATTCTGTGGATCACAACTTAACAAATTCTAAACTGTTTGATTTTAGATCATTTCTTATTTTTTGATGTTACGAAGAATGCTGTAATGAACACATATATTGGACATTTCCAGATGTATGGCTTCTCTGACCCATTACTTTCATTTATAGTAAGGAAAGAAATGGTATTACGTGGTAGTAAATTTAATTCAACAGATTAAAAGAATTATACACCATTCCTAAAAGGGATTTATTCCTGAAAGGTAAGGGTTGTTCTATTTTTAGAAGAATACAAGACAAAAATATGATCATTTCAACTAAGGCAGAAAAGTATTTGAGAAGATTCAACATGATTTCATAGTAAAAGCATTGGATACACTGGGAAAAGAAAAAAAACCACCTCAACATAATATAGCCCTACTGATTACATCGAAGTCAATGATAAAAAAACTGAAAATTATGCTACTAAGAAATATGATAGAGATGTCCACTCTTGCAACATCAATTCAACTGTTCTAGACTAGAAGACATAACCAGAACAATTTTTAAAAATGAAAGAAAATGCATCCAAATCAAATAGAAAAATACAAAATTATCTTCATAGATGACATGACCTTACACATACAAAACTAAAAGATTTCTTAAAAAATGAATATATGAGGCCGGGCGTGGTGGCTCACACCTGTAATCCCAGCACTTGGGAGGCTGAGGCAGGAGGATCGTTGTGAGTTCAAGACCAGCCTGGGCTACAAAAGTGAGCTCAAAGCTAGCCTGAACTGCACAGTGAGACCCTGTCTCAAAAAGCAAAAAAAAAAAAAAGAATATATGAGGGCTGGAGACATAGCTCAGTAGAATAAGAGCTTGCCTGGAAAGTGTGAGAGCCTGAGTTCAATCCCCAGTTCCGTGGGAAAAAAAAAGAATGAATATATGAATCCAACAAAGATGCGGAACACAAAATGAATGTTAAAATCAGTTGTGTGCTTATATAAAAATAACAAATGATCCAATAGGGAAATTTTAAAAGTTTCATATATATACAATGGCCGAGTATATATACTCGGCCTGCCCTGGGGGTGGGGCTGGCACAGCATGTAGTGCTAGGGATTGAACCTCCATCCCTGCCATTACCTAAGCTTGCCTAAGCAGGCACTTTAGACCACTGAGCCATTTCGCTGGCCCACAAGTTTCATTTGTAATAGTATGAAATAATAAAATACTTAAGAATAAACCCAGACAGAGAGAAGTCTTAGACACTGTAAACCATAAAATATTGCTAATGTAAATTAAACCATAACAGAAAAGCATAGAGCAGGGGAGATAGCTCAGCAGCATAAGCACCTGCCTGGAAAGCACAAGGTCACAAGCTCCATCCCCAGTACTGCCACAGAGAGACAGACAGACAGACAGACAGACAGACAATACAGTCCATGTGCATGGACTGGGATATTAATATTTTTATTTGTAGAGTCATTACTACCCAAAGTGGTATGCAAATTCAATGCAATCCCTATCAAGATCCTAGTAACCCAGAATGGGAGTACAGCTCAGTGGTAGCATTTATCCAGCACAAAGGCAAGGCATAGTTAATAAATAAATAAATAAATAAATAAACAAACAAACAAACAAAAACCCCAATTAATTTATTTGCAGAAATAGGAAGAAAAATCATCCTATAGACTCTTAAGGAACAATGAGTAGCTCAATCAATTCTAAAAAAGAACAAAGTTGATGAGTATACTTCAAAATATTTATAAAGCTATAAAAATGAAAATCCTGTGGTACTGCCATACAGATAAAAATGCCACATACTGATAAAATAGCCCAAATATAAATGTTCACATATATGATCGAATGATTTCAATTAAAGGTACCAAAGATCACTCAATGAAGAAAATAAAGTTTCTTCAATAAATATGGAAGGGAAACTGGATATACACATAGAAAAGAATAGAGGTGAACTCTAATCTTATACCATATACAAAACCTGGTTTTAACTCAAAATGGTAATATTCCTAAAACTAAGATCTAAAATTGTATGTCTTTCTAGTAAAGAAGAAAAATGCCTCATGACATTAGACAGTGACTTCCTAGATATTACAGGACACAAAACAAAAACATTTTAATGGAACTACATCAAACTTAAAATTTATTCTGCATAATATAACACGATGCAATCAAAAATCATTCTACTGCAGGGAGAAAATATCCACAAATTAGTGATCTCATAAGGAATTAATATCCAGGATATATAAAGAATTCCTATAATCCAACAACAACAAAAAATCAAATAATTAATCAAAATGGGAGCAAATGATGAATAGATATATTCAAGACAATATACAAGTCATCTGGGCCTGGTGGCACATGTCTATAACCCCAGTGAATTTGAGGCCAGCCTAGATGGCCTGAGTTCAATTCTGAGTACAAAAAAAAAAAAAAAAAAAGACAACATATAAGCGACCAAGAAGCACATGAAAAGATGAATATCACTAGTCATCAAAAGCAAAACAGGATAAAAACCTCACATCAAGATGGCATCTAACACTCAAATGGAAAATAACAGGTATTGGTTATAATGTACAGAAATTACAACCCTGCCCACCAAAGTAGGGATAGTAATATGGTATAAAAATGATGGAAAATGGTTCCTCAAAAAATGTAAAATAGATCTACTAGATGATCCACTCACTACATTATCTTCTGCTTTTGTTCCACAAGAATTAAAAATGCCTTCAAGAGGTATCTGTAATATACCACAAGCAAAACAGCACTTAATAACCAAGAGGTAAAAGGAAACTCAGCATCTACTGACAGATGAATGGATTAAAAAAAAAAAATACAGCATTGTTGGAGACTGGCTGGCCCATAGGTCCCGGGTCCCTGCCCCAGGCCCCACTCACAGAGAGCCACTCCATTCCTGAGTCTTCCCCACCTAAGCGCTGCTTGTAGGGACCTAGTCTCACTAGTAGTTTCTTACTCTGGACCAAGAGCAAAGAAGGATGAACTATAAAGAGACACAGATCCAATTTGCAGGCAGGCAGGGGCCTCTTGTCTATAGGGTAGAGCAGCCCTAGTCTTCCTTTTATTCACCCAGACACAGGTAGAGGCAATTATCTATTAATACATAAATAACTTACACTCAGCTGTATTGACTTTACCCTAGACCCTACAAGTGCCATCACCCTCCATGATATTCTATTTTTCTCCTTGTATTCATACAGGAGGCCAATTAAGCCTCAATTTGCCTCTGATCTCCCACAAGGTATAGACATGTACAATAAAGTATTATTCAGCCAAAAAAGAGATAAAATGCTTACATGCCGCATTAACTGTGAAAACATCATACAAAATGAAATAAACCTGACACAGAGATAAATCATGTATTATTCCACTTATAGAAAATATCTAAGCTAATCAAATCCACAGGAACACAAAATAAAACAGCAGTTACCAGGGGCCAAAGTTAGGTGAAGCCAAGCAGGGTAACTGAAAAATACAGTTTCAGGTTTACAAAAGAAGAGGTTCAGGAAATGTGAGTAAACTTAACAATATTGGAATATATGCTTCAAATGGGTTACAACTGCCAGGGTTGGTGGTGCATGTCTGTAATCCCAGCACTCAGGAGGTTGAGGCAGGAGGATTGTTGCAAGTTCGAGACCAGCCTAGGCTACAAAGTCAGCTCAAGGCCATCCTGAACTGCATAGCAAAACCCTATCTTGAAAAGACAAAAAAAAAGGGTAAAATGATACATTTTTTATTATGTGTTTTTTACTAAAAGGAGAAACTGATATATCCTCAAAATAAAAGTATCTTATACTTATAAAAAGGAATAAAAAGTATGACTGTGTATTATAATGGAGAGATATTTTAAGGATATATGGTTAAATGAAAATATAGAAAAATGTATAAGATATTCTATTTTTCAATGTAGGCAGTATGAGTACAAATATATAATTTTTTTTTGATGAACAAAACTAGGAAAAATTCTGTTGAACTATAAAATAAAAAGTTCAGAGGGAACAAGTATAAAAACTTTTTTTTTTTTTTTTTTTTTTTTGGGAGGCCAGAACAGCTTGCCCTGGAGCTGGGGCTGGCATGGCATGAGATGCCAGAGATCTAACCACAGTCCCTATGCTTGCCTAAGCTTGCCTAAGCAGGCAGGCAGCTGCAGACCAGCTATCTTGCTGGCCAGAAGCTAAACATCTCTTAAAAAACACTGCTTTGCAGATGTGACTCTAGACTATAATCTGTGTCACATAATTATAAAACAAAGTTAAATTTTAAAACTACTCTTAAAAACAAAAGTAAAATAGAGCTAACAAACCAGTTGTGTTGTTTTGTTTGTTTAGCTTTGGTTCTTTTCTTTTCGAGACAGGGTTTCACTATGAGGCTTAGGCTCGCCTTGAACTCACACTGTAGCCCAGGCTGCACTGTAGCCCAACTCTATCTCAAAAATAAATAAATAAATATACACATAAATAAATAAGAGAAAAAAGAAAGTGATGAATAAGGATAATCTAGAGGACTTTGTGACAAGTGAAATAAGTCAGAAACAAACACTTTGCTATCTCAATCACACATGAAATCTAAAAAAGCTGTTGATCCTGCAACAATCCTTCTCTCTCAGTTCCTTGAGTACTGGGATTACAGGCATGGGCCACCATGCCCAACCTTTTCAAACCTTTTTGAATCAAAGAGAATCACTACAAAAGGAGAATTAAATATATAAACTAACGGCCACGTAAGGGCTTTGTTTAGCTTCTTTATCAAAAAATATTAATTTGTTTGGAAATAACATGGACAATCTGAATACTAACTAGATACTTGACAACATTAGTGAAAATATTAGAGATGATTATTAAACTTTTTAGGTAGGACTGGCTAATCTTTGAAAAAGCATCTTTATCTTTTGGAAATGTACACTCAAATATCTCATAACTGATACAATATTGGAATAAAAATCATATGAGACTGGAATTTACTTCAAAATATCCCAGAGAGGCCAGCCTGATAGCTCAGTGAACTAAAGCGCCTGCTTAGGCAGAGTGCAAATGCTGGCATTTGATCCCTGGCATGCTGTGCACACACTAAGACGGATATTGAGACTAGGTAAGGCGGCACATGCCTGTTATCCCAGAACTTTGTAAGGCTGAAAAAGGAGAATCACTATGAGTCCAAACTACGTAGTGACACCATGTAGACTGTGTAGACCCTGTCCTAAATGCAGGAAAAAATAAATAAATAAAACAAAATATCCCAGAGACTGAGGAGTAGAATAAAGGAGACACACACTTGTTAAATTGGGTAATGAATACAGGAAAATCTATAATATAATTTCTCTATTTTCCACTGACGAAAAATTTTCGTAGGCATGTCTATTATATATATTGGGTTAATAAACATTGTATATATGTACTGGATTATCATAATTTATCTCAAAAAGATGTACAAATTATACAAATGAATTTTTTTTAAAAAAAAGAACCTGTTCTCTGAGGGAAAATATTTTTCCTAAACAAATCTGGTAACTAATTAATTTCTTAGTTATACATTTGAGCTGACTATAAAGAAACATAAATCAATCATGATTTGTCTGAAAACACACCTAAACATAAAATGTTACCTTTGTAAAAGTAACAGGGATACTGGCATCCAACTGAATGTGATCCGCGACCTCTGTAAACTGCTGCTGCTGTTTCTGCAATGTTTCCAATGACCTTGTAATTTCCTGTTTTGCCAACACAACTCTACAATCATCCTAGAAAAAGGACAATAGTATTTCTCATAAACTTTTTCTTATAAGAACAGAAACTTAGCACTGCCAACTTGAAATATAGTTCCATTTAACACTACAGTATTCAGTTATTAAACTAGCGTGAATTGCGTAGTAAAAAACCCTTCCTGAAAAAGAAAAACAAATAATGAGAAGATAAAATAAAATGTAGTGTATAAGGATGACCTGGAGGACTTTATGACAAGTGAAATGTCAGGGGTAGAGATAAATACTTGGTCATCTCAATCATACATGAAATCTAACAGAGTTGCTCTTGTGGAAGCTGAGAATAGAACAGTCATTAACTTAGCCTGGAAAGAGAATAGAGGCTGATCAACCAGTATAGATATAGCTGATAGGAGGAATTGATAGGTGTTCTATTACAAAGCATGGTGAATACAAAAAGATAGTAATACACAGATTAAGGACTCTATGTCTTAAATCCTTGGGATTAGAACTGTTTCAGAAATCAGGGATTTGCAGATTTGACAATATTTATACATGTTCCCAGGGAAACTTATCTAAGTCAAAAAACCTAAATCTGAAAAGCTCCAAAACTAAAAATTGTTTCAGTTGTCACACTGGTGCTCAAACTATTTCAGATTTAAGGAGCTGGGAAGCTGGCTCAGTAGAATAAGCACTTGCCTGGTAAGCACAAGGGCCTGAGTTCAATCCCTGCTTCCACAAAAAATTTCAGATTTAGAAAAATAAAAAAATCGCATTTTAAACCAGGCATGGTGGCACACACATGTAATCCCAGTATTCTGGGAGGCTAAAACAGAACAATTATAAATGCAAGCCAAGACGAGGAAATTCAACAACTTAGTGAAACCCTGTCTCAAAAAATCCCAAAAGTTCATATTCTAGAACATGGACTTTTGATTTCTGAATAGTTAACCTATTATTTTGTATTTTAAAATAACTTAAAGGGTATCTTATATTTTTAAAATACTAGCCATTCTAATTGTAATGACAAAATCAAAGTTCACTGAAGTCAAGATTTACATTTCCCAGTTGGTTAGTGATGTTTGCCCATTTTTTTAAAATTTTTGATTTTTATTCTTGTTTCAGATCCTTTGTTTATTCACTCATTTCTATGGCCGGCTCAGCCCGCCCCGAGGGCAGGGCTGGCGTAGCATGTGGTGCCGGGGATTGAACCGCGGTACCTGAAGCCACCCAAGCTTCCCCAAGCAGGCACTTTAGACCGCTGAGCCATCCCGCCGGGCCCCTCGTTTTTTTTGCTGTTTGTATGTTTGTTTGTTTGTTTAAATTTTAATTTATTCTTGTTTCAGAACTTTTGTTTCTTTATTTATTTTTATGGCCGGCTCAGCCTGCCCTCAGGGCAAGGCTGGTGCAGCATGTGGTGCTGGGGATCGAA
>PVJA010008107.1:0-65871 GCA_004027025.1 Myocastor coypus
ATGGCTCTAAAGGCTAAGTATTAAAAGGCATCTTAAAAATGACAAGAGAACATGAAAAATATTCCAACAATTACCAGATGATGCAAGGGGTAACTAAATAACCAGAATAAATGGAAAAGATGTACAAATGTGGTGTTTAAAAATATCTTTCATGATATAATGGCATAAAACTTCCTAAATTTAGGAAAGGAAAAACCTGCAGATAAGTGATGCATACACAACCCCAAAAACCCACAAAAGAGAAACTCTCTCCACTACACTGTACTCGAGGTATCAGAAATAGCAGAGACAAAACCTTCAAAGCTGCTAGACAAAGGTAACAAATTATATATAAATGTAAATCCACTAGAATTAGAGCAGGTTCTCTACACAAGCATTAAAGCCCAGGAGAGCTTAGAAGGAAGTGTTTTAAACTCTACAGCTAACAGTTTCCAATCCTGGCATGCATCCTGAAAAACCTTCCTTCAAAATCGACACAGAGAATGTAAGGATGGTTTAACATATGCAAAAACATAAATGTAATACACTAAAAGAACCAAAGACAAAAATGATCACCTCAAAAGATGCAGAAGCTTTTGACAAAGTCTAACACTCATCCATGATAAAGAAAAACAACACCACAGAGAATCATAATAGATTATCTTTGCTTCAACCTGATAAAAGTCAGCTATAACAAACCAACAACCAACATCATACTTAATGGACAGAAATTAAAACTCTTCACTTTAAAGTCATGAACAAGACAAAGAAGCCCACTGTCACCACTCCTGTTCAGTATTTGGAAACATTAGTCAGAGCAACTATACAAGAGAAAATAATAAAAGGAAGAAATAAAACTATCATCATTTTCAGATGCATTATGCACTTCATAGAAGACCCCAAAACCTCTACTAAGAAAAGACTTGTGGATTTAAGAACCAAACTCAGTAAAATATCAGGACACGAAGTCAGCACTTAAAAATCAATACCATTTCTATACACAAACAATGAATGCACCAGGTGAGAAATTATGGAAACCTCATCTTTCACAACTTCACCCTCAAAACTGAAATACTTAGGAATCAATCATGCAAAAGAAGTAAAAGATTTATACAATGAAAATTATAGCACTCTGAAAAAAGTGATTAAAGAGGATTTCAGAAAATGGAAATATATTCTTCAGTCCTGGATAGGAAGAACCAACACTGTGAAAATAACCATGCTTCAGAAATAGCTATACAGATTCAATACAATCCCAATTAAAATATCATTAGTATGCCTCACAGATCTAGAAAAAAAATTATAAAATTCATCTGGATCCAGAAGAGACCTAGAACAGCAAAAGCAATCCTGGGTAACAAAGTTAAGGCAGGAGACATCACAAACCCTGACTTGAAATTATATTGCATAGCTACTATGATAAAGTCAGTATGGTATGGGAAAAAAAAAGAGCTGAGGAACAGTGGAAAAGATTAGAAGAAATAGACACAGCTACAAGCATGCTAAGCCATCTTATCTTTATTAAGGGGCCAAACGTGTTCATTAAAAGAAAAATAGTTTATTTAATAAATGGTGCAAGAAATACTGGCTTTCCACATGCTGAATGCTTAAGATAGACCCATGCCTATCACCATGCAAACTACAATCAAAACAGATCAAAGTTCTAAATATTAAAACTGATACATAAAAAAAAAAAACTGAAACATACATTTTCTGGAAGAGAAACTAGGTAGAAACCTTAAGGACGTAGGGATAGGTAAAGAGTTCATGAGCAAAAATCAAACTGCATGGGAAATATTACAAATAATCAACAATTGGGATCTCATCTTTTTGAAAAGCTTCTGTGTGTGAAAAGAAAATCACCATAAGAATAAAAAGAAAGCTCATGAAGTAGAAAACAATTATAGTAGACTGTCCTTCAGATATAGGACTCCTATCTAGAACATACAAAGAACTTCAAAAAATCAGGCACGAAAATTCAAAGACCAAATACAAAAATGAGCATCTGAAATGAAAAGATATGAATGACAAATAAATGTGTAAAAAAATGTTCACATCATTGGTCATTCCAGACATACAAATTACAACAACACTGAGATACCATCTTACTCCTGAAAGAATGGCTATCATCAAGAAGTCAACCAGTAACAAATGCTGGAGTGGCTGTTGGTGGGAGTGCAGGCTGGTACAATCATTATGGAAATCAGTAGGCATTTCCTCAAAAAGCTAGCTTTGGAGGTCCCATTTAAGCCAGCCATTCCCCTCCTATGTATTTTTTCTAAAAGAACTGAAATCGTCATATCACAGCGATATATTTGTGCCCATATTTATAGCAGCACAATTTGTCATAGCTAAATCTTGGAAACAGCCCAATGCCCATCAACTGAGGAATGGACAAAAAAATATACAATATTTTTACACAGTGGAATATTATTAAGATATAAAAAGATAAATTTGAGGCTTTTGTAGATAAATGAATGCAGCTGGAGACTATATTGGTAAGTGAAATAAATCAGATCACATGTGCAAACATTGTATTGTCTCGCTAGTATGAGAACCTGAAAGAGTAATGAAAGTCTGAAGGGTACAACAGATACTGTGAAATGGAAAAAAATTGTTCAGTTGTGGGGGAGGGAGAACTGGGATAAGGAAAAAGACAAATGAAAAAGGGAGAAGTACATTTGAGTATCTATATGAAGTGGTTTGGACAACTGTGTTATCAGTTTCCGTTGTTTTTTTTGTTTTGTTTTGTTTTTTTTTTTCTTTTTCTTTTTGAGACAGGGTCTCACTATGCAGTTGAGGCTGGCCTTGAACTCACTTTTGTAGTCCAGGCTGGTCTCCAACTCGCACCAATCCTCCTGCCTCAGCCTCCCGAGTGCTGGTATTACAGGTGTGAGCCACCGCGCCCGGCTTCCGTTGGTCTTTTGAAAGAAGTAGTTAATACTTTAAAAATATTGTTTACTCTGATTTTTTTCCTCTTTTGAAATTCTTATAGCTTATTTTTTTTTCTTTTAAATAAATCTTACAATTTATATCTGGTAATGTGAACAACTAGTTTGAAGATAGGATCATGTAATATAGCAACTTAATATAGTTAAGTTCTTATTACTTTCTTTAGTGAAATCTTGCATCATTTCTAGGGCTGTTTTATTCTTTACATCTCTATTTTGTACTCTTTAAAATAAAAAATAAATTAACAGAGAAATAAGATGTTTCCCTGACAACACACATCACAAGAAATTCATGAAAAACCGGCCTTATAAAAAAATTCTCGGGCCTGGCGGGATGGCTCAGTGGTCTAAAGCGTCTGCATGGGAAGGCTTGGGCGGCTTCAGGGACCGCGGTTCGATCCCCGGCACCACATGCTGCGCCAGCCCTACCCTCAGGGCAGGCTGAGACAGCCATAAAAATGAGTAAATAAACAAACAAAGGTTCTGAAACAAGGAAAAAATAAATAAATAAATAAATAAATAAAATTTAAAAAAGAATTCTCAAGGATAGTCTATTTATTATTATTATTATTATTATTATTATTATTATTACTTTTAATAAGAAATGACAATTTATAACAATGCAATGGTTTCAAAACACATTAGTAATATATTTCAGTATTTGATATAATGCATGTTGTTGTACTCTTACTAGTTATACAGAGCCCAGGGTGTAGGCGTTATAATTTTTCAAATCATTATGGATACAACCAAATTTCTTCTCATTGAACTAAGAGAAAGTAGCTGTATACATAATCAATGTCCGATAATCACAATGGCTTATTGGTAAAATTGGCAACGTTAGAAGCTATTGATGTAAGCCTTTTATACTCACCATTCTAATCTAGCTTTCCATTTTATGCCTTGTGGTTAAACTTTTCTGCTGGATGGTTAAAGGATAGTCTATTGAAGCCAACAATGCCAATAAATAAAAATGAAAAGAATGTAACTGGTGAGACGAGCAGCTAATCAGAGGGGGAAAAAAATAAGGAAATCAGCAAAAGCAAAATAATGCAATGAGGAAGAAATCTAACCTTCTTAGAAATAATCCTCAATTATAAAAATAAAAAAGAAAAGGGCCAGTGAGATGGCTCAGCAGTCTAAAGCACCTGCTTAGGCAATCACAGGAACCACAGTTCAATCCCTGACACCACATGCTGCACCAGCCCCACCCCCAGGGCAGGCTGAGCTGGCCATTATATAAATATATAAATATATATATTGCAGGCCATATATATACTATAATCCTCAATGTGAGTGACCTCAGTTCCCCCAATCAAAAGACACAGATTGACAAAATGGATCAAGAAATAAAACCCAGTGATAACCAGTGCACAAAAAGCTTACCACTTTCACAGTGGAATCTTGATTTGTGTTTCCTTTCTGGGGGCTCTGATTTAAATTCAGTCATCCTGCTGGCTGGTAGGTACCTGGGTGATGATCTGAAAGAAGGAGTGCTCCTATGACTGCACCACCAGCGACTCAAGTCAGCAAGAATGTTTTATCAAAGTATGGAAAACAATATTCCATGCAACAGGAAAGCAGAAATGGCTATCCTAATTTCAGACAAAGTGGATTTCAAGCCAGGATTGATCAAAAGAGATGAAAAAATTAACTACACATTGGTTAACAAAACAATCCAACAGGAAGAGTTAATAACTATAAATATACATGCACCAAATACCAGCACACCCAACTTCATGAAACATCACACAAACATCAATACAATTATAATATGAAATTTCAATACCCCATTGTCACAAATAGCAGATCCGTTAGACAAAAACATCAACAAAGAAATGTTGGAATTGAACCGACCTTTGAACAAGTGCACTTAATAGATAACTATGAAGTATTTCATCCAAAGATGCAGTGTATACATTATTTCCAGTAGCACCTGAGACTTTCTCCAAAGCAGACCGCATTCTAGTCCAGAAAGCATGCTTAAGTAAATCAAAAGAATCTAAATTATCCCACACATATTATTAGGTCATAATCCAATAAAAGAGAAGTAAATGGCCAAAGAAACCACAGATACTGTGCAAACACATGAATTACATAATATCCTCTTGAATAATCAGTGAGTCAAAGGATGAAATTAGATTATTGTTGTAATCAAGTGATGATGCCAGGACAACATTCTCAAACCTATGGAACACAGTGAGTCCTATGAGGACAGTCGACTGCAGTGCATTCCCACCTCAAAGACACTTCAAACTCAAATGAGTGACTTAATGGTGCACCTCAAAGTCTTTGAAAAATAAGAACAAGCCAAATTTAAAGCTACTATGAGGGAAAAAAATTATAAAGATCAGAGGAGAAATTAATGAAATTGAAACTTAAATACAAAGAACCAATGAACTAAAGAGTTGGTCCTTTGAAAGATTAAATATAGCCCAGGAAGATAAAAGTTGCAACTGATCCAAGTACTTTTTCAGAAGATCATTAACACCACATTGTTCAACTCTTCCATACATGATAGGAAATAATAGTTCACTTTCCAAGACACTGAATTTCCTCAGTCAGCCCTCTTCTCTTACTGTTTTTATCTGCCCTACCCAACCACAATGGCCTCTACATCATAAAAGTCACTTTCAACTAGACCCAGAATCCTAATTTAGATGTGCATTTATGGAAGCTGCCTCTGAACCACTGGCAAGGCAGGCCTTTCCCTTACACAGGTAGAGTAAATCTGGTTTTATTACCAAAAAGGTTATTTGGGCAATATTTTGAAGGAGCCAGAATTGTGCAGCCATTTGTATTCTACTACTTCTAATTTACCAAATGCTCCAGAGGAGTAGGTCCTCCTAAAGTTTGGAGTGGAGAATCTTGGGAAACTTGTCTGTTGTCACTTCCATTGACAGTTGTTTGTTTTTCTTTTATTTCTGTCATTTTGTGCAAAACAATTGACTTCTTCGTTCTCCCTGTTGTCTAGTCAGGGACACTGTGTTCACCACTTTCCCATCTCTCAGAAAAAATACCTGGCACTCACAATTTAAAGGAAAAGATGTTTAATTTAGCTCACAATTTGGGAGGACTGAGGCAGGTCTTTCCCTTACATAAGCAGTTGTAAATCCAGTTTTATTACCAAAAGGCTGTTTGGGTGATATTTTCAAGGAGCCAGAATTATACCATCATCTGTATTTTACTACTTCTAGTTTACCAAATGTTCCACTGAATTGCCTGGGCTTGGCTTAAACTTGCCTTCCTGCTGTACCAGCCTCCCAGGGTGATGGGAGTGCAGATTCTGCCACCACACTCAGCTTAACTAAAGATTAAAATATTATTTCACTCTGATCATTCCCATAATTACATAACACACAGTTGCTGAATGGATGGGGGACACCACTTTGATTAGATTCTAATGCATACCTAGCCTTACTTTCTTTTGAATAAAATTTCACTTAATATAGAACATTAAACATAAAACCTGGAGTACAAAATCTAAGAACAGTTATTAGCAACACTGGTGCCAAAGTGTCCCAGGAATACATACATATAGAGAAGACAAGAGAGAAAGATGGCAATAGAGACAGAGGTAGAAGCAGAGACATAAATATTCCAGATTAGCATTCTGAAGGTTGTTATAAGAGTCAAAATATCTAAGACTCTCTTCTTTGCTATCATGGCTATAACTCCCTTAATTGTATAATAAGTTTAATATTGCATAGTAATTTTAGTTAGTGTTTATTTACTTCACAAACAGAACTAACTCATGGCATTACTTGCTCTTTAGTATTATTATTAAAGTGATAACAGCTTCTAATGAATAAATATGAGCATGTGTGAGGACCTACTAAAACCATCACCCCTAAGTAAAACTGAAGGAAAAAATAAGGAAATCCATATTACAGGAGATCAGATTAAACCCCAAACTTGTCCCAAAAAGAAACAAAACAGAGACTATCCTAAAGAAAAAAGATTATCTCTTTACTAGATGATTCACTGGTGGTTATTCGTTACCACTTGCTTTTTACCTTCTAAATATCTAAAACATAATATGCATCCAAGTAGAGTAATTAAAGTAGCTAGACCATGTGTACCTAGTACGTATCAGTATCTTCAAAGCTCTAATTTAAATGATGTCCCAGTACTAGAACAATACTATCTACTATGTTATAATCATATTCTACTCACAAATTGCCTGCCAAATATATAGATAAATAGTTGAAGATAAAACAAAATCATCTTTGAAAAAAGCTACTATCCTGTATTCTAAAAGATAATTCTTCTGTCTATAGCTTTCTTGTCCAAAATCCTTGCTTTAGGGCTGGAAATTTAGCTCAGTATCACAGCACTGGCCTGACAGGCATGAGGCCCTGAGTTTGATTCAAAGTAGCAAAAATAATAATAATAATAATAATAATAATAATAATAATAAAACAAAATACATTCTCCAAACTCCTTATTTTATGACTTTTCCAAGCTCTTTCCTACAATGTGTAAAGAAAAACAGATATCAGCCCATCATTAAAATAACTAATTAAAATTGTTTTATTTGAATTCTAGGGTATCAAGACCTATTATATCTTTCAATAAGTTTACCTTAATTTTTCACTGTTTGATGTCATTAATGTAACTTCTCTTGTTTTTGATTTTTCAATATATGCATGAACTTAGTAAATAATCCAAGATTATGAAGAAAAGTGATACATGTGTCAATGCTATTGCTATAATTGCAATTTCAAAACAAACTCCCCCAACCTAAGAATAGACAGACAGACAGACAGATAGACAGACAGATAATAGATGGATAGATAGGTAGATAGATAAATTTTTGAAAATAATTACTTATAGGGGGAGGAGGAAATAGAGCTTAGAAGGAAGTGAAAGAACCCAAAGGCTTCCTATTTTTGCTTTTTGTTTTTACTTTTCAAAAGAGTTTCACTATGTCCCAAACTGGCCTCAAACAATACATAGCCCACCGAAGCTGGCCTCAGATCCATGATGTTCCTCCTGCCTCCCCTTCCCAAGTGATGGAGTTACAGTCATTCACTACCGTGCCTTGCGTGAGAATTTTTAAAATAAAACTTGTTTAGCAAGTTTGGCTCTGGAACCACATAAATATTTTACATAATCATAAAATTGAATTCCACTTAGAAAAATGAATCTCTTAAAATAAAATGAAATAAATATTAAAAGTGTACTCAGTTTGCAACACAGGCACACAAGTGAGATCTATTTCAAATACATCTAAAACCCAATGATACATCACCAGTCAAATGGCTGCTAAGGATAAAAAGAGATGCAAAATATAAACAAAAATTGTGCACTTTTTCAAAAATCATGTTTTGTGACATTGTTAGTGTTATTAATCCAAAGTGTGTGTGTATGTGTGTGTGTGTGTGTGTGTGTGTGCTCGCATGCATGCTGTGCAACAATGGAAATAAAGGACCATCTTGATGTCTGTTTACCTGGTGTGCTAGTGGATGCTTGTATGTCTAGTTATTCAACAGATCATTTGAATCTCAAAGTTTGGGACCAGCCTAGCAACATAGCAAGACCCTGTCTTTAAAACGTAATGTGTTTCACATATATTAGTGTCATTGAGCAACTATATTTTCAAAATGAAAAGAAATAAAAACAAGGACACTACTACTTTAGTTTTCAGTTGCATATACCAGGATGAATGTATAATGTAACCAATATCTGTATTCCCAAATCTATTTTTTAAAAGCTATAGACAATGACTGAACCAAAAGAAATACTCACTCCATGTGTGCTCAGATTTTATGTGAAGACGCTATTAAACAAGACCAGGATTGTTTGGAGAATGGCTAGTCCAGCTATGAGGAAAGAGATAAGACACGACAACCCTGACACACCTTATCAGAAATTAGAACACTGTCAAAGACTCTTAGAATCACATCCTGGACTGGAGACATATTGAATAGACTCTTTCGAGCCAAGGATGGATCAATTTGAGAGCCAAAAAGAACAGCTACAATGACAAGAATCATGACATCATACAATAACAAATCCTCAGGGGTCACCTTTGTGGAATGCAGCAAAACCAACTCATTGTTTTGACAACTGATAAGTACAGAGGAATACTTAAGCACTATTTCTGCCTTTTTCCTTCTTAGTAATGCAAATTAGGCTGAAAGACCAGGCACTGGTCCACTTCTCTAGTCCTTTCTAACCTCCATTTTCAGACTAGATCTCATTCAGTTGGCCAGGCTGACCTAGAGTTTATGACCCCCTTGCCTCAGACCTCTGAGAACTGCAAGTGGGGGCCACTGATCCTGTTCCTGCCTTTCTTGTATGAACTGAACATCACAGCAGTTGGTTAAGTTTCTGTTTAAAAAAAAAAAAAAATACCTTCCAGGACCAGCAAGATAGCTCAACAGACTAAGCTCCTGCTTAGGTAAGGGCAGGGCTGAGGATTTGATTCCGGGCACCACATGCCATGTTGGCCCCACCTCTGGGTACACTGAGCCAGCCACTGAGACCAGGAGTGGTGGTGCACACCTGTAATCCCAGCACTGGGGAGGCTGAAAAACAGGAGGATCATTGAGTCTGAGCTGTGGAGTGAGACCGTATACCAAACACATTAAAAAAAAAAATAAATACATACATACATACATACATACATACAATTCTAAGATGTATTCAAACTACTGTTTGTGAGGCTGAGACAGAAGGATTATAAATTAGCCTGCGCAAGTTAATGACACCCTGTTTCAAAGTAAAACATGGAAAGGTCTGGGGATATACCCTTTCGCTTAATCCCCTAATAACATAAAGAAGGGGAGGGAGTGAAGGAGTGGGAGAGAGAAAAAAGAGGGAGGGTGAAGGAAGGAGGGAAGGAAAACGTATTCCAATAATGGAATCATAGCTTTGTCAACTTTTCATGAATGAATGGGTCAAGAGTTGAGCTCTCCAATGTGATAGCCACTAGCCACACATGACCACTTACATATGCTTTCTTTTTTTTTTATGAAAAAAGTCAGTTTCTCAGTCCCACTGGCCACACTTCCAATGTTTGGCAGCCCCCTGCAGCTGCTGGCTCCCATGTTAGATCTAGAGATACAGAGCACTTCCATCACCATGGAGACCCCTGTTAGCGCTGCTCTGAAGAGCCTGCTCTAGACAGCGGACTTCAGCTCCTGCCAAATACTGAGTGGTGAAAGTACACAGCAGACCCTTGCCAAAAGAAAAGAAAAAAGCCTGAATAAAATTAAGTCTCTGGATCTAACTACCAATACACAGGAAATGCAGGAGACGGAGGAATGCGTTTCACAACACCATGGGAATCCAGTGAGCAAACTCTAGATCGTGTTGCATGGTATGAAATACTTCTCAGAACAGCAACAATGCAATTTTGTCAACAAGACATTGCAAAGAGAAACCTGATAGATGACGGACCTTGTAAATTTCATAGATTTAAGAAACAATCCACTACAAACCATCGCGCTAAAAGCCTGCTTCAAATGAAATGTAAAATAAATAATTGCACACATTTTAATACAATCGTGGAAAATCAAATGCCGATTAGATAATTGCTGTTATTAAGAAAAAACTGTCACACTGGGTCAAGCATAATAATGCTATGAGGATATTTTAAGTATTCCAAAGTTTTAGGCGCATACTGAAATAGTTACAGATGATACAATGATTGGGCTTTGCTTCCCGATGATCAGAATGTAGGGCCCTGCAGAAGTATGGTGGAAACAAGATTCTATAGCTATGACAAGTTTGTGAAGTCGGCTAATGGCCACGTGCAACTTTATTATGTTATTCTATTTGAATATGTTTGAAATTGCATGTAATAATAATCTATAAAACTTTTGTTGTATCGACTAATTATTACCCATTGCCATGTTGGTTTTACTGTGGCAGATGAACTAGCAGTATTTGGCCTTTCCAACTCCATGATGCAATAATCTGTACCCCAAATCTCGGTAAATTTGTTGCAATACAAGCATCCACTATAGTATGATTAAATTTATGTATTTTTTCAAATAACAATTTAAAATCTTCATGTTGCTAAAAACATTCCTCAATTAAAGTAGGAAAGAAAAAAGGGCAGCTACGATTCTTAGTATGACACCAGTAGGGGGAGATAGATGCTGGATTTCCTCTGGGAAATTTTGTTCAAGAAATAATCCATGTTTAATCTGACAGTCTGCGTGACTTCAAGGGAAAAACCTCCTCCTTTCGAATTTCCCATAAGAAATGTGCATTCTCAGTTCTTCAATCATTTGTTTTTCAGAAAAGTGTTTGCTTAGAATTATTACAATCTCCCTTCCGATGTAAATATGTGTTCAAATTATAATTACGCCATCTAAATTGTCCTTCTGGTACTGTCTTCTCTTATTTTCTTAATGGACTTTCTAGACATGTTTCAAGCATTAAAAAAGCAAGTAAGTGGTCTCTTTTGTTTTCCCACGTATTGTGTCACATTTGAGCTAAGCAAGTGCTGCTACAAATGACGCCTCTCATGTGTAGCCATCTCCTCGACAGTGCTGTGGTTGGTGCTACGGTTCTGATGAAGCATGATAACTAGTTTCTACTTTCATGCAGCTTACCCAGCGTGAAGGGATCAGGGCTAGGAGGCCTGGTCACAGAGCCACCCGCAGGCACTAACACCTTGGAGAAGGACATCCTGAGGGGAGGATATTTACTCATAAATTTGTTTCATTACTCAACATAAAATAAATAAATATTTCAATAAATACATGTTGAGCAATATCCTCTTGATTTCAATGGCCATAAATTCTTTCTCAGATGTACATTGCTCGATAGAATGTATAGACCTCTAACAAACAGTTCTAGATTTTTTTTTCATTTTAGAAAGAGGATATTTTTATGTAAATATGAAAATCCCAACAATATCGAAATATCACTTCAGCGCATTCTATGGTTATTTTTAAACATACTAAGTTGTGTTCACATATGAAACTAAACTCGTGCTGCTGACACTTCTCTTCTTGTGCAATTTCTTCTCTTTAGCTAATTCATGTGCAATATTCTTATTGTGAAGATTATCACTCCAGAGAAAAGACTTCTCTATCCCTTGTCCCTGTAACTAGTTCCACTTACACTGTCCAATCTGTTCAATAGGGGGAAACGTCCCCTCCCAGCAACCCTCTCTCCTGAGTTAAGGCTGCTCCACACTTTCCAGTCCTCATAGGGTTTCGCCCCTCCTCTACCCCAACCACAGCCAAGATCTGTAGTCAGCCATGCAGGTACCTCACATTCTTATTTTCAAAAATCTGTATTTCAGAGTAGCCCCAATTTGGCAACAGTTTGGGTACTTAATAAGCACCACAAGGGGCTCTCTTGTGCTACTTTTATTTCGTATTCCGAGAAAATGCTTCTGGCTTAAGAGTGGACCTAGCCTCACCTTCTTCCTCTTTCCTAGGTCCCGGTTGCTGCTTCACTCTGAGACTCCAGGGTCAGGATTTTCATCCACTTTATTTCCAGTCTTCTATACTTTTCAGGTCAAAAAGCATCTCGATGCCTGCAGCAAGTCTATGAATGACTCTTACTCTGTTTCTAGGATTAAGCCCTATAGTCTACTACTTGCCTTTCTTCCCATCCTCTTCAAATGCCATTTCCTGCCCAGGCTCTCCTTCCTGTTTTCTGCTTTATATCTCACATGTGTTTGTGGACTGCATTAGTACCCACTACCGTTGCCTCTCAAGTTCTTCGGAGCTTTTTCCTCTCAAAATTCTTCCCCCGTGTCCTGGCATCTTCTCGGGATTATGTTCTCTGAACGCTCGCCTGACCTAGAGGTCACCATCTATGAAGGTCCATCCTCAAACTTAGGTTCCCAGATGCTGCTTCCCTATCTGAAGTTTCATCAGCCAAGGACACAACTTTTAAAATAAAAGACTTTCCCTGCAAAAGACCATGCCCTTGACCTTGCTCCTTATTTGATTCTGGCATGGGGCAAATTCACTGTGTGCCAGGAACTAGCACACACAGTTCTTTTAAGTGGACAGTTTTGTGGGGTTTTTTGGTTTTTGTTGTTGTTGTTGTTGTTGTTGTTGTTTTGTTTTGCTTTTTCTAATGTATTTAATACAGGGTCTCACTATGCAGATCAGACTCAGTGATCCTTTTGTTTTCAGCCTCCCAAACTCTGGGATTACAGGCACATGCCACCACACCCAGTCTCAATTGCCATTTCAGCATGCCCCAAGGATAGGGGCCAGCAGGGTTTGTGGTGCCAGGGATCACACCTCTGCCTCTACACTCTGCCTAAGCAGGTGCTTTAATCCATTGCACTATCTGGCTGGCCCTAGACAACTATTTTTGTGACACTAAAAAAGACTTTAGAGCACAGTGTCCAAATACCATTATAAGTGCATAGCTCCATGCTATGTGGCTCATGGAAGGTATGAGTATTGTCTCTCTCAAATCCTCTTTAGCCTATGCCATTTCTTGTTACAGGTAACTCTCCCGGCCCTGACCAGAGTGGTCATTGTCCTTGGTGGCATCCTTCACCTTCACCTCCCGCTGCAGGCTGAGCTCTCCCTCCACTCCTTTTTCTGCCTTGGCCACCAGGACACAGGCTCAGCTTCCACCATACCCTGTGATGGTCCATCCTCAGAAGGTCAGGAGCAGCGCACGGACTGGCTCGCTTTGCCTACCTTCTGACCTGCTCTGTTCTTCTGCCTTTTAATACCCCAATATACCTGCTTGCCTTCAGTCTGTAGTACTCCCACACCGCTAAGTGATGTATCCTCTAAAATCTTCAAGATTTTTTGCAATTCTGCTGTCAGCATCCCTCTCTCTTGGATAAAACGTCACCAGTATCAAACAGACACAACTACAGTATGGAGATATTTTAACTTAGTCTCATTCCTGAATTCTGACCCAGGATCTTGCTGTACTAATTTTTTTAACCCAGACCCTTCACCAAATCTCATTTCCATTTTATCATACCTAGTTCACAGATCACAGGTTTGGGAAAGAAATGTGTTTATATGTACTTTGTCCTTTTTTGCCAACCCTTGACTGTCTTCATTTTTGTGATCCAAGAACCTACTTGGAAAATGGTGTAATAATGTCTAATCATGCTCAGTAGATAATAGAAAAGAATAAGTGAGTTACCTGAAATGTCTAAATCAGCTAGCTAAACTGATTTGAACATCAAAATCATCTGTAGGACATTTGGAAAAGTCCTGCCTCTCTCTCTTTCTAGGCATTCTGGTACAGGAGCTCCAGCAGAACTCCAGATATGGACCTGAACAATTTGCCCATGTTTTTCTTTGTCGTTATTGTTTCTGCTTTGGGGTTTAGGTTGGTTTAGATTTTGTTATGTTGGGGATAAAACCTAGGGCCTTGGGCATACTGACACACATTCTACCTTTTGCTACATCCTTAATCCCTAATTAAATTCTCGACATCCATGGAAACAGTAAAGAAAAAGCACCCAGAGCTTCACCTCTGTATAGAAATGGAAGCAGTAAGGCATCCTCCCGTGATTTTGCTTTGTCTTCATGTTGCATTCCTTTATAAAGCTGCACCTCATGCTTCTCCCATCCCTGCAGCACTCTGTTCTGATGTTCAAAAGCAATAACATGAATTATTTTTAGATGACATGTGGGTATACAGCCCAATATTTTTTTCCAAAGAAAAAGAAAAAGGCTCATAGCATGCTGTCTGCAAGTTGCTATTGCATGCTAACTTATCTCCAGGAAAGTATGAGAATTTCCCCTCCACCCAGGATGGCCTTTTAACTTACTCACCACCTAATAATATTTATAAGGTAGGACTTGCTGAAATAGGCCTATAAAAAAGACAGCTAGGGTAAAGGATATCCAGAGGAAATGCAAGCAAAGAAGATTGCCAGAGATCTAAAGTGTTCGTGTACTACTTATTGACTAGCTACTTCTTATATACTGAATGTCAAGCATTGTCAGCTATTGACATTTTCTACAATCAAATGCACCAGCCATTTATACCCTGTAGGTACTGGAGTTAATGACAGTAAAGCAGGATGGGGTCAGTTTTTCTATATCTCTGTGGGCTCCAACCTCTATCGTAGTTGTTACCATTGCAGTTGTTGTGCATTTATTTTCTATATTTCTTTAAGCACAATAAGGAAGATACAGTTCTTTCTCTGGTAAGAAATGGCAAGGAATCTTTAGAAAGTATGTTTCTGATATGTGCTAACTGTTCTTAATCTACTCTTGGTTTGACTGTTAGATTGCTGGAGGCCTGGATGTTTATAATTTCTAAGTAACTTGGTCTCTCTATAAGCCTCCAAGGAACCTGAGAAGGTATGGGGCAGAGAGACCTAGAACAGAGCATACAGCTTGACTCTTGCCTCCTCTAACCACTTATGTCCCCCAACACAAACCACGGATACTTGAGATTCAATTTGATGCTTTCCAAAGCAGCCATAAATCCCTACAGGAATGCCAAGGCTTGTGAATGATGTCCTCTACGTGCCTAGTAGAGTTGCTATTTCATGGGAGATGGTAATACCATTATTAGTCATTACATCTCCTAATTATCGCCAAGAATTCATGACAGTCATACGTGAGCAGCATCATTCATTTTAAAAATAAGAGTTTTGTTCCCAGTGTGGTGGCACACAGCTATTACCCCAGCTACTCAGAAGGTTAGGGTGAGGCAGGAGAATCTCACATTTGAGGTCAGTCTGAGTAACTTAGCAAAAATGGCTGGGGATATAGCTCAGTAGTGAAGCATCTGTTTAGAATGTGCAAGGTTTTAGATTCAGTCCCAGTACTGAAAAAAAGAGAAGGAAGAAAGGAAGGGAGAAAAAAAAATTGTCAGTAAATATATCAGTGACTTATAGTAGAACACTTCAAATGATCCATTACACAAGTACACCTCTCGCTATCATACTGTCAGAGTTCCTGTCAAGCTAAAAGATCTGTTCTGTGAAAGAAACTAGACACACTGAGCCATAGTGGATGATTACCCTGTTTCATTTTTACCACGGATCTATTTGTTAGACTGACTTTAATTTTCTGTTATTATTTGCAGCTGTTCCAGGAAAAGGAAGAAAGCCTCTTCCTTTGAATACTAATGCTAACTTGCAACAAATCTGAACAGAAATCAAGGAGGACAAATGAGCCGAAAGCACCTTCTCCTGCTCCATTTGGGGCACCCTAACTGGCTGAATGGCCTCTTGCCATGGCCATCCACACACTGTGGATCTACAGCTGGGAGAGAGGACATTGTCCCTACCCCCAGAACTGCCTGGACACAGAAGAAGGACATGTTCTGAAAGTCGTTTCTCCATCCACTTCCAGAGTAAATATTCCCACAGAAATTGATAGGAACAACTTTAGCCTACTTTCTTGCACTTCACAGCATGGTTTTAGCCATGCTCTTGGGTTTTGCTTACATAATGTCATGTTCATAACATTTCATACTGTATTTTAGCGAAAGCGTTCATTTGTCATTGCGTCACCTTATGTTTCTGAGATAAAATATGTCTATAATTTCTGGATGTCAAAGTTTCTGTTTCTTCCTGTTCTCTGTTGATTGCAAAATTCTAAAATTCTTTAAGGCCATAGACATGGTTTTTTACAGAATTTCTTTGTCTCATATAGCGCGTTAGACCTACAGAAAGAGCCTTTCCCTTAGTCTGAGACAAACTCATTCTGAGGGACCCCATGTCCTTAAAAATGAATCACTTTATAATAATGTTCAGAAGGATAAGGATCTGGGCTGGAGAGACAGAGCAGTGGCATAAGCACCTGCCTGGCATGCATAAACAAGGTCCCAAATTCGATCCCTGGTACCACACACAAAAAAGGAGGAACCTTGATTTCTAAGTCATGTTTTTCATTTATTTGTTTGTTTGTTTTTGGTAGTACTGGGAATTGAACTCAGGACCCTGTGCTTGCCACGCAGGTGCCTATTCCACTGAGCTATCTTCCCAGCCTCTAAGTCATGTTTTGATTTTTAGTTAAGATCACTACCTTTTAAAACGCTGTAGAACTGACATAAAAAGCAAGATTGGAAAATTCTATTGATGAATCAAAACGTGGGGATGTTAGGCTCTACATTTCCAAGTGGTTGAGGTAAGGGAGGCAGAGTGGCAGGTGCCCCTGGGGTTGAGCGCCCACGCGCTGGCCTGCCCGGTGCCCTTAGCTTGCTTGCCTCGCCCTCCTGGTGCCCCTCCAATTCTCCATGGCATCCAACCTGGAGAAATCAGAAGGATAAAATGTTCTTAGCTTCATAAATATGCAGTGTGTCAAAAACTATCGGAAACCACATAACTTGTACCTTTTCCTCAATGGTTTCTTCTTAAGGATGACCTAGAGACTGTATGGGTTTGGAGAACAGCCTAGAGCCTTCAATTAAAATAGTTTTGTCTTCAGTTACTACCGGAATAAACCTGTAAGCAGACAGCTGTTTCATGCCAGCTGAAATTCTAGTCCTGGGTGGGATGGCAGAAGTGTATGACTTCAGATGAGAAACAGGCAGGAACAGATTACAGTCCTATGCCAAGTTTCCTTCTTTATTGCCATGGAAGCAAGAGGAGAGATGAAGGGGGGGAGGCTTTGCTAGGCCAGTGCTCCCCTCAGACGTTTTGCCCAGCATCAGGAGCTGCGCAAACAAATTTACAGGAAAATAATGGCTATAGAGAAACCCCAAAATTAAAACAGAGCTGGAAAAGAATAAAAACCATGCATTTGTCTTTAAACTTAGAAGTGGAACCCCTGGGATTTAGTATTCCATAACAACATTAGGAACATTATTAACATTAATAAATAAACATCTGGATTGACTTTCAGTCTAAATTTAAGTGTCCTAAATATTTTGGCTCCATTGTAACTATACTTCATTTTCCTCAATTCTCAGATGTTTCTTCTGTCCTTAGCTTACATTCATTTTAACTTGTCTTATTTTCTGTGAAAACAGGCCCTGTTATATAAATGTTTAAGAACCAAATATTTGCAGAAACATAAGGAATTACTCTTGATTTCATCCTTCATATTTGTGTTGTGTGAGTCCTTTACATGCTCAGGTCCTTTTAATTAGGATCACGTGGTCACACCATTCACATCTCTTTCTTTTATCTAATGCTTTGTGGCTATAATTCTAAGATGGCTAAAACTCACCAACGAAATCTTAGCTGAGCTAAAATTAAAATTTTAAACCCTGATGAAATTACCTTCTCGTTCTACTTTTTAATATAGAATTAGCCGGATTACCATGGGTTTGGACAGCAACGAGGAGAAAATGTACACTATGGTGGCATAAACCAGATTAAGTGAAATTTAGATTCTCAAAAAAGCAAGAAAAATGCAAATGCTTAGGTCGGGAAAACACAGCCACCAAGAAAAGTGCAGCAAAACCAACACAAAATTAAATAAGCCAGCTACCGAAAACATGAGCCGTAAACAGAATGCTTATACTTAATCTGTTTCCCACCACCTTCGTTGGGGAATGTTGGTCTCAGATCCCTGCGCAGCGGCTGCTGCTGCCGCTGCCCAGAGCCCTTTTCTCGTTATGAGCCACGGGGTTGCTATGCGAAGTTCCAATGCTAGGAACCAAAGTTAATCACTCACAGGCCCTTTTGCCTGAAATAAGATGCTTTTCATTTCCCTTGGTTTATGGGAATAATGAAAAAAGAAAACAAACAAAAAAGATAACTGCACTATGTTAAAAGATAATCCCTTAGCATAGCTATTGTCTAAAAGGCTGAACACCATAGCCAGGCAAAAATCCATCTGTGTTCAGTGACTATGTTAACATTTATTTAGAAGAGATTATGCCGTGACAGAGATTCGAGTCATTTAGAAATGCTCCCATTCCCCAAGGCCTCCGCTATATTTATATGCAAGATCCCATATTATTTTTCCTGATGTTATGGCAACAAGGATTTCAGTGTTTACAGAGCTATCAAGTTCTGACAGGACAAGCTGGGGACTTTGCATCACTGGCTTGCGTTGAAATGAAGCAAGGGACTAGGAAAGCTGAGCGCTAGCTCGGCAATCTGAGCAGCCAACACCTGAGCAGAGAGAAGCAGGAAGCAGGCAAGTAGGGTCAGTCCACGCTCAGAGCCCCTTCTCCTGAGAAGCGGCCCTCAGGATCCTGCCATTTAAGTTCACACAGTGTGCTAAACCTATTAAGGAACTGTAAACCCAAAAGAAAAATAAAACCTGAATTTTTCCTGCAATTTTGTATTCTGTATGAGCTCTTAAAGCTGTGCTGAATGGGATAAAGTCCTTGATAAAGTTGCTGGGGAGCTGGAAGGAGAAAGGAAAATAGCCTCTGAAGAAAGGGTAGCACAAGCCCTGTCCCCACCCACTTGTCATTTTTAGTCATGCAGCACAACATAGCCTACCTGTCACCAATTATGCCATAGCCCAAGGTCTCATAGGGCACAGTATATTCCAACTCCAAAGCGATTTACAATGATGCCAATCATCAAAATTTCTCAGAAACATTGGTGTCTCACAGACAGGATTACTTTGAGAATTTGCCACCTACTCCACAAAAATAACTGTGCACCAATAGGGCCTTATTGTCCCCAGTTCTCTAAGTGAAAGTTGTTGGCTAGAATTCTCCCCACCCCCCATAGCTCTGACCAGGCCACAGAGCTAGAAATCATCTTGAAAGAGCAAGTGCTCCATGTACTCCTTGGACATCTTGGGTCTAGTTGGAGCAGAAAACAAAAACCATATGTTTAGCCTCCGATATTAAAAGCTACCACTTTCCAAGTCTAGACTGAGGCCAAGCGAACAAGTTAAAATGATGAAGCACAAAGCTTCCAGGCTTCTTCATTCATTCCTTTGCTTCTCCTCTGACTCTCCCCTTCCTCTTTCTTTCCTTCCTCCCTCCCTTCCTTCCTTTCCTCTTTCGTTCCTTCTCTCCTCTTTCTTCTTTCCTCCCTCCCTTCTTCCCTTCTTTCCTTTCTTTCTTCTATCCTTTGCTTTGTTTGTGCTCCTAAGTGTATTAATTAGTGTTTCTTCAGAAAAGTGCGACGAGCCAGCGAGATAGCTCCGCGGACTAACGTGCCTGCCTAGTCAAGCTTAGGCAAGCACAGGGACCGCAGTGTGAGCCTCACTCATCCCCAGGGAGTGCTGAGTTGGCCAGAGTCCAGGTGTAGTGGGCCACACGTGTAATCCCAGCACTAGGAAGGCTGAAAAAAGGAGGATCACTGTGAGTCTAAGCTGCATAGTGAGACCCTGTAACAGCCAAATACATTTTTAAAAAAGAAGAAAAGTGACATTGAGTTCTAAAAGGACTTTTCAAAGGTGTCTAATAACTTTTTAATTTGAGATTTTGTTCTGTTTATGTATAAATAATAAGAAGCATCATACACATTTCCTAATGCTTAGAATAAACATTTTAATAAATACTAAAGTGATATTTTCATATAATATAGAATATGTGGGGGTGCTTACGTGATATGTACTTTCAATTTAAGAATAAATTTTTAAGCTCTGAGGTGGAGTAGAAAAAGTAAGAACAATTACAATAAATGCCCCTGTAGGACTTTTTTTTTTGTTAACTAGAGTAGTTTAAGAGAATAGCTAGAGACAGGTGAGGTAAAGGGGTGCATACCCCTAATCCCCAAAACCGGGAAAGCTGAAGCAAGAGCATCACAGTTCCAAGGCTAATCTCAGCCTAGGCAACCGAGAAATACCTAGTCTCCAAATAAAGACAAATTTTTGATGGGAGAGGGTGACACTGAGGTTATACCTCCGTGGCAGAATATTTGCCTCCCATGAATTCAATCCAAGCATGGCTAAAAGGAAGAAGGCAGGAAGAGAGGAGTGGGGAAGGGGCAAGGGAAGGAAGGGAGGGAAGTCTCACACCCTCTCCCTTGGTGAGGGAGGAGCTGGCAGTGGGGTGCTCCCCTGACCGGCCTGTAGCCAGCAGGAGGGGCAGGATTTTCTCCCATTTCATCAGGCCCATGTTCTTGGATGCAACCACTACCAGTCTGCAGTACCTGTTGGTATGAGTTACTTTGTCTTCCTTCAAAAGCTGACTTTGCTCCCAGTTTTCCAGCTCCCTTGGTATCCTAGCATCACACCAGCTTCTCTGTGGCTGAACTTCCCAGCAATCATGATTAAAGGACATTGCTTAACGTGCGACATTGGTATTTCTTTTGGGATCTTTATTTCAGTTTACCACATGCCAGCTACAAAGGAAGTCAGCCGATGTTATCATCTTCATTATCATCATCAGGAAAATAATTTATTACAAACACAACGAATTGACCATATATCTTTTCCAAGTACCCTTGAGAAAATGTATTCACCTGGGTCTTACTATGAACTCTGAACAATCCACTTTTCTTTCAGTCAACAAGTATTTCTTAGCCCTTAAATTGTACATGGCACTGGACGTAGGATACATCGATATGCAAAGTAACAAGATCTTTGCTCTGGCTCAGTTTAACTTCTAAATGACAACAGTCAATAAACACAAGTAAACCCATGAAGAATACAAACACTAGTGTCCAGCATGTTCAAATAGAAATGAAAACAATCTGTCGTGAGAAAAATTATGAAATATCTTTATATCTGGTGTTTTTGAACGTTTTTCCTGAATGATATTTAAGAAAGAACCTGTAGATTAAAAAATATCTTAAACTGATAAGCTGAAAGCATTTTTTTGGTGATAAGCCTAGTGCTATTTTGCTCTCCTGGTAGCTGTTTAAGAAGTCAAAATATTTCTGAAGATTTTACATTTCTCAGTCTTCCAGAAGACTGAATAGGATAATTTGAGTTTTTGTTGTTGAAGTTTTGAGGTAGTGGGCATTGAACTCAGGACCCTATGTTTGCCAGGCAAGTTTTTTTTGTTGTTGTTTGTTTTTGTTTTGTTTTGTTTTGTTTTGTTTTGTTTTGTTGGGGTTTTTTTGTTTGTTTGTTTGTTTTTTGGGGTTTTTTTGGCGAGACTGTGGTTCAAACTCATGACCTTGCACTTAACCACGTAAGTACTTGTGCCACAGAGCTATCTCCCTGGCCCCTGCATAGGATAATTTGGAGGGAGGAAAGAATTTTGTCTTCTTCCATAACTTGATGTGTTGTTCACTGATTCTGTCTACTGCCCTCTTGTTCGGGTTTCTATCTAGGTGTTATGGTTTATGTCTAATTGTCCCCCCAAAGTCTCATGGAGTCATTGGGCAGGGACTTCTAGAGTTTGAGACTTGATCCATGATCCCTGGGATTATGGGTTTTAGTACTGATGGGATTATGGGTGGAAGTACTTCTGGGATTATGGGTGTAGCCTAGGGCGGGAGCTAAGGTGGAGAGCCTGAATGTAATATAAAGAGAGACAGAGAGACAGACTAGAGCTCGGGCTGTTGCTGTTGCTTTGCTGCCGTGTTTGGTTGGCTACCTCTGCCGCCATTTTGTTGCTGTTCCGCCACCATGAACTGGATGCTCTCCGCCCTGCTCTACTCAGCCTTGGGCCAGCCGAATATGGACTGAAACCTCCGCGAACTGTGAGCTAAATAAACCTTTCCTTCCTTCATTTTCAGTGTTAGGTATCTGTCCCAGCAACGAGCAAAAAGTAACTAAGACACTAGGCATCCTCCCAACCCTCATGTATTATGAGTGGTACTTCCATGGAGGTGACTGGCCCCAAGGGGTGTGCTACCCATCAGCGGGTCAGAGTTCACAGCTAAAGGTGGTGCTGGGAGATGAGGCTCTCTCAGAGCAGCACACCTGGGGGCGTGGCCCGGGAGGGGCTGGCTGCTTCTCTGGCCCCTTGATGCCTCCCTGCTTCCTGTCTGATCTGCCTGAGCGCTTCCTCCTCTCCCCTCCCCCTCTGCCACACCTCCTTGGCTTGGAGCTAGCTAACTATGGACTACAACCTCTATAAACCAACAGTCAATAAGTACAAATACAGCAATGCAAATAAAGAATACAAATGCTGATGTCAAGTTTGCTTAAATGAAAATTAAAACAACCTGTTGTGAAAAGAGTACATGGAGTATATATTTACATCGCGTGTTTTAGGACATCTTCTCTGAACAAATTTCCTCCTTAGGGTTGTGTGTGATGAGGAAAGTACCTGCAACACCTCCTAGGGATATTTTGGCTTTCATAACAGAATCAAGACCTTCCTCTACAACACAGAAAAGCATTTTTAACTTGGCAAGTTCATAAAGGATTACCTTGAACTTGCATGCAAGATAAATTATATGCCATTCATATACAATCACTACAGAAAACATCTAGCGCTTTCATTAAGTTCAAAAAGAGCCTCTGACCCCCAAACTCTCCCCTACAAAAAAAAAGGTAGCACCACTTAAACAGATGAGTCTAAGATGAGCTACATAAATGGCAATGCCTTAACTTCTTCATATGTTTGAATTTTTTGCAATAAAATGTGGGGAGAATGTCACTTTGAGCACCAGGTAATGTCGCATCTGTGTCCCCCACCTGCCCATGTGATTGTGATTGAATAAATTTGGAGTGGTAGCATGCAAGTATCTGTATTTTAAAAGAAAAATATCCTCTTAGATGTTTTTTAAAGACACCATCTCCCTGTGCAGTTTAGGCTGACCTTGAATTTGTGTATATAGCCCACGGTGACCTCAAACTCACACTAATTCTCCTGCCTCAGCCTCCTGAGTACTAAGATTACAGGTGTCAGCCACCATGTCTGCTTCCCGTTCTTTTCTCACTAGTTTCTCACTAAACCCAAGCACTGACACCCCTCTAGACACCCTGGCTTATCTAGCAAGTAAGAGCATGGTGCTGTATTTCTCTAATCTATATCTGCCCTACACTTCCAGCCCCAGAGAGCAGAAACCAGACGCTCTTAAGTTTCCCATCTCCAGGGCCACAAATGAGCCTCTAGCACATGAAATAGTTCACTTAGCATTCCTTGAGGAACTTCTTCTTTGGCACCAGAATGGTGAGCAGAATGCCAAGAAGGCTGAGAGGGTAGAGGGGAAACTGTGTACGCAGTAGTGAGGAAGACATGGAGCACATATGTTTCCCCTCAACTCTGGCACCAACTCGAGGGCCAGTGGTCCAGCAGAGGCCAGCGGAAGGTACAGATCAAGAAATCACACTTGCCAGTGGGGCCACATATCCATCAGAGGCTTCCTCTTGGGATTTTAATATAAACAACTTGAAGAGACAGTGGCTAGAAATGAACATGTATAATTCGCCTGTGCATGAATCACTCTCTAGCAAATGGGGTCCCTCTTGCTCTGACCTCCTCTTTGCTTCTCCAAGATGAATAAAACGTCATGGTGAGTAGAGAAGATTTGAACCAAACTCTGGTGACACCATGGCTGCTTATAGCAAACTTTAACTGCAGTCAACCATATACAGGAAAATAGGACTTGTTTGAGAAAGCAACTTGTCTTTAATAATGAGTTACACATCATTATACTATGAAATATGTCTACCAATGAAATAATTTCTTTGAACTTTTGGAGATTTCCTGATACTGACCCATTTCCTGGCATGTTAAAATTAATATTATTCTTCTTTTTAGTAAATATCTGACTTATTTAGGAAAGAAATGTATTCATCAAGATCTCACTCAGACAGGAATGCAAAAGCTGGACTTGAAGCTAATTTCTCAGAAGTTAATCCCATAAAGAGGATAATTCTTATGAAGTGAATAATTTATTAAGGAAGCAGCTACAGAGACAAAGAATAAACCAAACAAATGTGCAATTTCATACAAAGCCCCCTCAGCTTTATCCTGCTAATAAACTACAGAGTACAGGGTTTTGAGTTTATCCCAAAAGAAGGAAAAAGTGAGCTGTCCTAACTTCTGTCCAGTGGCCCCAAGGTTAATAGCCATAGGAAGCAATAAAATTCTCAAGCTCCTTAGGCTACCTGCATCTGAGGACAAAAACAACGCTCCCAGCCCAAGGGCAGGCCCCTACAGAAAATCTCAAAGTCAAGGTATCAAAAGTGAAAGCACTGGGAGCTGGGGAGATGGCTCCGAGGCACAAGTGCCTGCTGGGCAAGTGCAAGGTCGTGAGTTTGAACCCCGGTCCCACAAAAACAAAACAAAACAAAAAAAAAGTGAAAGCACTTACAGGCCAGGTTAGAGATGCACATAAATGGAGAAAGGACCTGAGGGTGGCAGGTTCAACGCGGTGTCCTTAGAGTAGAAGACAGCACCCCTCCTCCACTCATGGATGTCTCACATTAAATTTACTCCTTTCTGTTGTACTTTCTCCAAGATGGTGGTTGGTCACATTTCTGAGGAAAATTACCCAAGGATAGAAAAGGCAATCCCACCAACTGTTACAGTCACTGTGTTTCCTGATCAGCTTCCTCTAGCACCTGTGGAGTTCTCACACTCATAGCTGGCACTTCTATTGGTCTAGGAAGCTTATCTGGTAAAATAATCTGGACATTCACCTTTGAGGGAACTGATCTCTTAGTTATGAAGGGAATATTATGAAGTGAATAATGATATTCGCTTCATAACTATGCCTCTGTCAGGCCATAGTTGTACTTTCCCACTGGCAAAACTAGACATAAAGATAGTGAGGGACAACCCAGTGGATAATTACCAGCAAAGCAGCTAATATAAGAGACTTACAATTCTAGCTTACTACCTATACTTTCTAACCTTGAAATCAGTCCATCAAGATGGGTAGCTGAATGGATGGGTGATGAAAGCACAAAGAGATATGCATAGGAATGGAAGATCTTGCTATAGAGTCATAGCTGCCAACATGAATTATTAAGGAGGGACATATTCCAGCTTCTAAGTGGTTATGCACTACAGTTCCCAGATGGAGGCTTTATTTTTCCAAGTATCTTTGTCATTTTCCTTCTCTGTATTACCACCTGGCACCCCTTTGTTCCTCAGCCTGGCCCCATAAGAATGCAAGTTGCCTGGCAACTGATCCATGTACTCGAATGACTCAAGAAAATAATCCTAGTTCCTACGATGGCACATGATCCAAGTTATTATTGTAAGCTCTCGTGTTTATACGCAAGCCTGAAGAGATAATCCTAGCTCGCAGTATTTTCACTGCAGTTCATGAAAAATCCACATACAAGCTAAAAAAGGTGAGAGCAACATGGGCTGCTTTTTTCTTTCAAGAACTATTAATTTGAAAAATATATGAGCAGTTGCTGGGGCATGTTGATCAAATACTGAAAAGGTCCTTGGTCAAATGTAACCAAGACAGTGTATAAATGCTTGTAGGCAAAAACAAAAATGTAATTAATAGATACTTAGAATATTCTAAACAATAGGATGCATATAATTCATAAAATATGGTTGAAATGCTATATGTATATTTTTTCTTGAAATATTCATTCCAACTTCATATTGGCAAATACACATAAATGGACTTATACATATAGTCTCCTAGCTGAAGTTGCTTTTTCTCACACTTTCAGAAAACAACAAGACAGACACAGAAGAGGTGTATAATGGTTTGCTCAAATGTTTTAGGGTTCATGGAGGTGGAAATAGAAGTCGACCCTATAGTGCTATAAAGCAGAGAACCACTGAGCCCATTGGTTTATAAAGATGAATAGCCAAAGGAGCATAAATCTCCTTTTGTCCCATTACAAAATGTATTTTGTATTCACTGTACCAGGAGAAAAAGCTCTTACACAGAGTACAAAGGCCAACTTCACCCATATGTCCATTACAACTACAAAACTATCTGTACATTTAGTTTTTCATTAAAAGGCATGTTCCTATGTGTAGAGCTCTTTATACAAAAGTTCTTCTTTCACAAAATTCTTCTTTCTCCTAAAATGTAGCTTTTGAGACTCATACATGAACAAAGATTAAACAAAATGCCATCTTTAACTGGGGATCAAATCCAGTGCCTCACACATGTTCAGAAAGGGCTGTACCACTGAACCACAGCCATGGCTCTTTTTATTGTTTCTTAACATTTAGGAGCATGATGCATTGAGTGTATAAAGCTCAAGTTCATCTCCAAAGGTTTTTTTTTTTTTTTTTAAATCTATCTATCCACCTATCTGTTATAGGGTCTCACTTATGGCACGCAGTACCAGGAATCAAATTTTGGTCCTTGCTTTTGCCAAGCAGGCACTTAGACTACTGAGCTATCTCCCCAGCTGTTATGCTTTGTTTGTAGTTGTCGCCCCAAAGTCTCACACAGTCATGGGGTGGCTTCTGGGGTTTGTAATTGCTTCTTGATCCAATGTTGGGATTATGTGTGTGATTTCTACACCTGCCTTAGGACAGATAATCTTATTACAGTGTAAGGAGGAGAGAGAGGCTTGCGAAAAATCACAGCTTCTGCTGTTCCCTTGGCTCTTTGCTCTTTTTATTGCTATGAACTGTTGCCCTCTGCCATGTGCTGCTCTGCCTGACAGTGAGCAGAATATGGACTGAAACCTCCACCAACTGTGAGCTAAAGAAACTTTCCTTCCTTAATTTTTGTTTTAATTTTAGGGAAGGGCCTACAGGGTGCTCAGGGTCGCACTACTAGATTGGACTCATAGTGATCCACCTGTTTACAGCCTCCCAAGAGGTAGCATTAGGGGTGTGTGCCACCACATCCAGTCTCAATTGTTGTCTTATGACACCCCAGAAGTAGATCGAAACCCTGACCCCTGTGCCTGCTTACAGGTGTTTTAATCTGCTGAGCTACTTGGCCAGCTCTTCCTTCCTTAATTTTGGCTGCCACGTATTTTGTCTGAGCAACAAGAGAAAAGTAGCTGAGATATCAGACCAACAAAAGCTTTTCTAAAGCAGGTGAAACAGCGAATGTTCAATAGCCGAGGGCCTCTGGGACATGGTCTCCTGGTCTAAAGTGATCAGTTTTGTTTTAGAAGGACTAATCATTTCCTTATTTTAATTTTACTTTTTAAGTACTGCGCAGTATGAACACTTCCTTGTATTCTGCAACAAGTGATATGATCCTATTCTATCCAAAATCAGGCAACAGAATGAAGATATTTTACTCTAAGTTAAGAAAACTGAAAAGGTATATGCCTACATTAAAATAACCATTTTTCCACAATTAACAAACTCATAGCTTGAAGAGTCATGCCAAATATTGCTCTAGGGACAGGAACACCACCATTCTCATGAACTGAACTGTAGTAGGTAAGTTCTCAATGTACATAATTTTTTTCAGTATGTACAGCATTTAATCTAGAAATTCAATTTCTAGGAATTTCATCTTAGAGGATTGAATACTAAGACATGACTAGAAAGATGTCCATAGAACACCATTTACAATGATAGATATAAACAGTAACAGCTTTTAAATTAAAAAGTCGCTTAATTCAGACACTGGTTCAATAGAATACAATTTGTGCATACACACCAAGGTTCAAATGGTCTCCCAGGAATTCAGTGATAAATGGTGAATTTTTAAAGTTGTATGTCTTTGTGGAGCCTGCACTCATGTGAAGTGCTGTTCTTTGAATACTGAATCTCCCCTACGTGTGTTAAAAGCATCATCCCCACCCTATGTCCTGAGTGGGAGGTGATGCAACTTTTAGGGCATGGCTTCTAGTATCGAATGGAGACAGGTCGTTGGGGGTGGACCCTTATATACGATATTGAATCCCCCAGACTTTCCCCTGTGAGCCTCACCGCATCCTAACCCCCTCCAGGGGAAGACTTCCTCTACTGCACACTCATCATGCTATACAATGCCACCCCATGCCCGCGGCACCAGAGCCAAGCAATCAAGAGCTGAAGGAAACCCTTGAAGTCATAACTCAAAATGAGCTTTTCATTTTCTGGTTTTTATTATTTATGTCCTTTTGTCACAGTGACAAAAACCTGACCAACACAGAGGGAAACTGGCATTTGAAAATATGCAAGAGAACAGGAACTGTGGGTGGAGCTGACCAGGACAGAAGACAGGGTTCAAAAGTTAACCCAAGGATTTTGGCCTGAGCACTGAGTGTGCCACACGTGAATCTCTAAGAAGAAAAATATCATGCCATCCCACTGTGCACTGTATCCCTTTGAGATGAAGTCGGAAACTCATTCTCAGAAAAGCTTGAGTATGTCTTTTAAAAAGATGACATAGGGCCAGGGAGGTAGCTCAGCAGCATCAGTGCCTGCCTGGCAAGAGAAAGGTCCCAAGTTCAGTCCTTGGTACCGCATGCTTTGCGAGCCCTGCAGCCCTGGGTGCACCATTGCCAGAGCTGGGCTTGGTAGTGCACACCTGTCATCCCAGCACTGGGGAGGCTGAGACAGCAGGATCGTTGCCAGTCTGAGCTGCATGGGAATCGAGCATCATCAGGAACCCTGCACAGATAGAACAAAGGAGAGGTAGCTACTGGGCCTGCAGAGATGAGTGTCTGAGGAAGAATGGGAGACCTAAGGTATCTGGTGGTCCATCTAGAAAGAGGGGCTCTAGGGTAATTTACACAGGCTTGATGACTGGTTGTCATAACAGAGGTTGGTGAGCAAAAACTCAAAAGGAACTCACAGATCAGGAGGCGCTAACACAGAGGAGAATGAGCTGGGCCTTGTGTCTTTGCCCTCTTACGTCATTGCACAGCTGAGTCCCCATCCCCAACACTTTCAAAATTTAGGAGGTGAACAAAGATAAACAATGGAAAGCCAGAACTGTGTCCACCCCTGGAATGTTTAAATACCATCAAGTTGATCATTCACCAAAAGAACCAGATCAACCACTGAGAATAAAGATCCCAGTAAGTTTAGACTGAGTTATCAAAAATTAACATCACTCTTGTTTTAAGATTTTATTTATTTATTTTTATTAGGGCCAGCTCAGCCTGCCCTGGGGGTAGGGTTGGCGCAGCATGTGGTGCTGGAGATCAAACCGCAGTCCCTGAGGTTGCCTAAGCTTGCCTAAGCAGGTGCTTTAGACCGCTGAACCATCTAGCTGGCCCCGACATTACTCTTTTTTTCCTTTCTTTCATTTATTTATTTATTTGTTTGTTTTGTTTTGTTTTGTATTTTAGGGAAGGGTCTACAGGATGTTCGGTGTCTCACTACTAGATGGGACTTACAGTGATCTGCCTGCTTACAGGCTCCCAAGAGCTGAGGTGACAGGCACACACCACCACACCCAGTCCCAGTTTGCCACCTCAGTGCACCCCAGGGGCAGTTCCAGAACAACAGCAACAGCAGGCCTGGCGACTGAACCACCCCATCCCCACTGCACTCCCGCACCTGCTTGCAGGCACTTCAATCCACTGAGCTATTTGGCCAGCTCTTTTTCTTTTTCTTTTTTCTTTTTCTTTTTTTTTTTTTTTTTTTTTTTTTTTTTTTTTTTTTTTTTTTTTTTTTTTTTTTTTTTTTTTTTTTTTTTTTTTTTTTTTTTTTTTTTTTTTTTTTTTTTTTTTTTTTTTTTTGCGTAGTGGAGTTTGACACTGATAAATCCTATGAGCCAGGTACAGAATCCAAATATCATCCAGGTTTTCTAGCTTAAGGGTTCCAGGAAAGACCACTAATAAAGGACCCCTAACTTTGGAGAAAAGTAAAGTGGCAAAATTTAAGTCCACTTTCCTCGGAATCTTCAGAACCTCCCAAGGAGAGGGCGTTGGACAGCTGTGGCTCTGTAGCCCAGAGCCCTAACCACAGCCACCCTGGCCAGCTCAGCTGTCCACTCGCAGTGGGCAAGAGCTGCACTTCTTCACATGTTTACTGCCAATGAGCTTTAAAAGGGAGAAACTTGTGTGAGTCAACACTTGAGAAACAAAACGACTGACTTATAGGAAGAAAGGGTCAGTACTTTCCACTCTAACTAAAATTTCTCCTTCTTGTAAAGAATGTTTCCTCTGTTCATGTGCAAAATGTTGACAGTGAGAAGGATAATTACTAAGCTATTAAGGATTAATAAAAATTTCTCCCAAAGATATCCCAACATTTGGGCCCTAGTTCAATTCTAATCTAGTAGGAGGCAAGGCTTATCCCAGGGTCAGATCATGCTTAGAGATGCATTTAATGTATAAATACATTTGGAAAATGAGACTTTGATTTTTCAGTCAATCCTGGGTGAAGTCATTTATAAATAAATTTCCCCAACTCAGAAACATCTACAGAGCTGACTACCAGAATGACCCGTGCTTACTTCTGCAGCCAAGCTCACTGGCACTTTGTAGCTGATCATTTTTTCCTTGGAAATTTTTGAACAGCAAGCTAAGTGGAACCTTCTAGAACATCATCTTAAAAATGGCCTCACAACAGTTGCAAAGCTGGAGGTTATGCTGATAGCACACACTAAAGCTCCTTCACTCAACAAAGACCTGGAGCCCTCAATTCCTTGTTAATATCACAGTTTCACTGCGGAGTTAATTATTCCAGTATATCCTCCTTCAAAATAGAAAGGGATGGACACTGACATAGTATAAATAAGCTGGAATTCTTCTGATAACCCTGACTACAGTTTTACTCATCACACACCTACAATTAAAACCTCTGTGCCAATCAATGCCTTGAGAAGGAAATGGCTCATTATATAACCACCAAACTTGTTTTCCAACCTAGTATGAGATGTTCAACCACTTCAAATTTATGCCAGGGAGAGGTGGGGTTCTGTTCCTGGACTGAAAATTCATTTCAGAAGGATCTTTGTAGAGAGTACCAGTTCAGCTAGACACTTAAAAAGCAGTATAACTTTCCAGATGTAAAGTTTTGAGCTTCTGAGAAAATGGAAAATAAGGTTTCAAACTTTAATACAACTATCAGGAATCGAAAATTCACTCTGTATCTTCATAGGACCATTCTCACAAGTACTAGAGCCATAGAACATATGAGATATTGGGAACATCTGAGAGTTCTGGCCTGTTGTGGTATCTACTATAATAAACTTAGAAAGTTGCCTGTAGGGTTTTTCTTCTGTGAGCGGATGGAGTGATTGTCTGCTTATTGGCTACTTCACTGAATTAGGATTTGAGGCCACACCCACTTCTCTTTTACAGTCAAATGAGGACATCAAATTCAAACATGAACTTAAGAGGCAGATCAGCCGGAAATTCCAAAGCTAACTTCTCACTGCAGTTTTAACTTTCCCATGATAGACATTTTCAGTTCCAGTTAACATCTTGCATGCGCAGCTCTGTTCCAAGAGCCAGATTCAGACCTCAGTCACACTTCTTTTATTTTTACTGAAAATGCAAGGGAGAGTGAATAAGAATCAAAATAGGGCCAGAGGTCAGCAGGCTGGAAAACAAATGCTGAAGGAGGGACACACAAGCCTGCGCGGAAGTACGAGGCCCAGATGGTACTGTGTTAGTCAGTGTGTGACTGCATTCAAGATTTCTTAATGTGCACATTTTCATGTACTTCTTTTCAAGTTCTATTAAACAACAATTTTAACCACATTAGTTTTGGTTTTGGTTTTGTTTTATATAGATTTGAGTGTTTGGTTCTCTTTGATTTCACCTCTTGCTTATAAATCTTCCAACCAATCATTAGCTGCTTGTAAAGCCCTGGCACCTCATATATTGTCACTTAATTATGTTATGCTACAGTGGGCTTCCTAGGAGGCAAAATTTCTACACAAAAACACTTATAAAGAAAGCCAAGGCAGACAGCCTGACTAAGCCAGTAAGAATAAAAATTGTTGCTGACAAGGGAATAGAATTGACAACTAAAGCTTTCTAAACCGAAGGGCAAAATGAATAGCCAGGACATTGAATTGTTGAAGGAAAGGATGTTTCAGATCTAGGCAAGGGGGAGGAACAGAGCATAAAAGTGGAAATAGAAGATTAACCACTAAGCCTGCTCAGAATGAATCATACAGAGAAAAAAAAAAAAAAAGGGATTATTAGCCCAAAGGATCTAGGCAGGAAGGGCCCGGGGCAAAGCCTCCATGCATCCTTCCTTCAAGCCTAAGTTGTTGGAACTGTATGTTGTTTGAAGAAGGGCCTGCTTAGTATAGCCTACCCTAGACACAGTGGAATAAGGAAGAACAAGGGAGAAGCATACTCAAATTGCAAAGCACTACTAGAAAATCTGAGCAATTCCCTGGTCATACCTGATCCCAGAAAAGCTGTGATAAAACTGGTACCTGCATATTGCTGGCACATACGTGGGCCACGTTGGCTGTATGATCTCTTGGAAGAATAAATAAGCAACATGCATCTAAAACCATGTCAGTAGCCTTAGACAGAATTTTCTTTTTTGACATTTATTATAAATACACTAAACAGTACCAAACATGAAAGACAGAAACATAGGAGGGAGGGAGGGAAGAACACAGGTCTCAACCGACAGCAATATTTCATGACAACACTAGATATAAAGTGAAACAAACTAAATATTCAACAACAAAAGACAACTTAAATATAACACGTGTAGTGAAATGAAAAACTATTATACCAATCTTTATCAAACTATACAGAACCACCTCTGAAGTATTTTTCTGTCTCTGTCTCTCTTTGTGTCTCTGTCTTTGTCTCTTTTTCTCTCTCTGTCTCTCTCCACCCACCCAGCCACACACACACACACACACACATACACACACACACACACACACACCCAGTTTAGCTTTAAGTTCCTTCATAACACTTCTGATTTACAGAAAAAAAAATTTGAAAGGAGCAAGTTCAGCTGTTCATAAGTAAGCCTTCTAAAACGGCCCATAGTGGATCTAATGTATCTGGCAATTCAGTGATCTAGAGAGGAAAGAGGAGCTATCTGGAGCCCCTTGGCACTGGACTCCATGCTCTGATGAAAATGTTCTGTGTCTGTTCTATTCAATATGGTAGGCATAACTGAGCACTACAGACATGACCAAAGTCACTTAGCATTTTATTTAATTTTACCTATAAGCTTCATTCATTCGTTCATTCATCTTATTTAATTTTTTTTTTTTTCCTGGCACAACTGTAGTACATAAAAAATTACATTTATCATGGGGAGGTGGTACCTGAACATGACATTTCTTGATCTTTTTTTTTAATCCCCTTCCACTATTCTCTCTTCCCCTCCCTGCATTTGTTGGAATATATATATATATATATATATATATATATATATATATATATATATTGCATTTAAGTTGTTTTTAATCATTCAATAGCTTCTTCTTATATCTAGTGTTTTCAGTAATATTCCTGTGGCTAGGAAGCTTTCTGTCTTTCGTTGTGGTACATTATGATCACATTCCTCAAGTAGGTACCACATTGGATTTAAAGGATTTAAAAGGTACAAAACCATAGACAGTGTGTAAGCTATGTGGGTACTGGGGGTAGCTGCATCCTGAAGCATGCAAATGAATCCATAAAGACCTTTCTGAGTCTCAGGAAAACTTAACTCCAGCCTGAGCTGTTACTTCAGTCAGTCGTGACAAAGGTGACATCAGTCATGTGATGAAATTACTTTTTTTTTTTTTTTTTTTAGAAACCCATGCTGAGGTTGTTAGAGGTGAAATGTCAAAACATCACAATGCCTGAGATTTATTTTTAAAATGTTTCTGCCACCAACAGAAGAGAGACCACTAGGTATGGCAAATTGTTGGACATCTATTCAGTCTAGGAGAGTGGTAGGACCATTGTAGTTTGTTCTGTTGTGTGTATGCTTGAAAGATTTTCGTAACATAATTATGTGGAAAAAGCTTAAAAATCATAGTGAGTGAAAGGATGGAGAACAAATTTTCTCTTTTAACTTTATAGAATCATTTGCTCCTAATGAGCTAAAGCGTTGACACTGAATTGCAAATAATCTGTTAATTAAGACATTCAAATCTGCTAATGTGGGCTGGTCAGACAGCTCAGCAGACTAAAGTACCTGCTCACGCAGAGGGCAGCATCAAGTATTCAATCCCCAGTGTGCCTTGCCAGCCCCACCTCTGCGGCACTCTGAGAGGACGATGGATACTGGGCATGGTGGCATGTGATCCCAGTGCTTGGGAGGCTGAAAACAGGAGAATCACTACATCTGATTTACATAGAGACCCTGTAGACACTGTGCCAAATACATTAAAAAATGACTCAAATCTGCTAATGATTTAACTTATATTTCAATGATGAGGTAAAATATAGTCAGCATGCTAAGAAACACAAGGTTTTGAACTTGGTGAGTAAATAATAATTAGGCATGGCAGAGTAAATATATGAATATGAAATTACTGTTATAAGTAAACATAAATGTTTGGTTATACACATCTCCCCAAAAAGACTGGAGCACAATTATAGCATATAGTTTATTCTATAATACTGATTTTGGCTTTGTCTATATGGCTAAAACTACAAAGAGTAAATACATTTTTATAATGTTACGTTATTTTATAATTAAATCTATGCTTAGACAAGGCTTGGTGGCACAGGAATGTCCTTCCAGCACTCTGGAAGGCTGAGGCAGAAAGATTACAAGCTCAAGCCCATCCTGGGAAACTTAACAATTTAACAAGACCCTGTCTCAAAATGAAAGCACAAAGACAACTTTAAGAGTTGGAAATTTAGCTCAGTGCAGAAGTACTGGTCTCAGATCCCTAGTACCCACTCCCAAGGTGGGAAAGGCAACACTTAAAATAAACATGCAAAAAGCTAGAGCTATGGCTTGATATACAGGATTATCTTTTTTCTTTTCTAAAGATGAAATCTCTCTATGTTGCTCAGACTGGCCTCAAACTCACATGCGCCCCTGTACCTGTCCTCTTCTTGGGGTGCAGCTGGGATTGTAGGTTCACACCACCCCATGCTCAGGCTTAGAATTATTATTAATGGGCACCAGCACTTTTACTACCAAGATACAAGTCTAGTTCTTCTGGGCTCTGCACCCCTTTTGTGTATTTCAAAGGAACATGAATAGACCAGAATGAGGATATTCATGCTCATGAACTCCCCGAAACCATTGCTCTTCCTCTTCCTGTGAGTGGCCTTAGGCATCTTATGAAAATGGTTTGCTACTCTCTCAACCCAGAAAACGCCACAAAACCACCCAAATTGAGAAGTTCAAATAGTCACATTCACTTTAAGAACACTCCTGAAACTGCCCAGGCTATCAAGGCTATGCATATCCAAAAGAACATCAAGTATCTTAAGGATGTCACATTAAAGAAGCAGTGTGTGCCATTCTGGCATTACAATGGTGGAGTTGGTAGGTGTGCCGAGGCCAAACAGTGGGGCTGGATGCAGTGGGGGTGGCCCAGAAAAAGAGTGCTGAATTGTTGCTGCACAAGCTTAAAACTGCAGAGAGTAATGCTGAACTTAAGTGTTTAAATGTAGATGCTCTGGTTATTGATCATATTCAGGTGAACAAAGCACTTAAGATGCACCACCATACCTATACAGCTCATGCCTGGATTAACTCATACATGAGCTCTCCCTGCCATACTGAGGCAATCCTTACTGAAAAGGAACAAACTTTTCATAAACCAGAGGAGGAAGTTGCACAGGAGAAAAAGATATCCCTGAAGAAACTGAAGAAACAAAACTTATGGCATGGGAATAAGTTAAGCATAAAATAAATGCAAATAAAGTTAATATTGTTGGCTATTTTAAAAAAGGGTATTCACAAAGTTATTTGCAAGTTACACTTAACGTAAAAAGAAATTTAATGTAATTTCAAGATAAAAGACCAATTTATATTGCCTTAGAAAGGAAATAAATAACATCTCACTCAGTGACAATCTTCAAAAACAAAGTAACTCAGCTGGGCACTGACTTAAACAATTCACTTGTGGTAACCAACTCAACACAACCCTTTTGTGGCATATTATTGCCTCCATTTTGAAGCTAGAAAAACTAAGACCTAAAGAAGTTAACTAACTTGTCTAAGATCAAACAATCGGTAGTGGAGGCCAGATTTAAACCCAGGGGTTTTGCTCTGGCTCAGCTAGAGCTCAGGGGTCAGCTTTCTTTGCAGGTGAGCATCAAGTATCTCTGGCTCGTACAGCCACATGTGGCTCTCCTCCTGCAGGCCACACACTGCAGACCTCCTGTCATCTTATAGAAAGAAAACAGCTCTCAGCCAATGAGGGAGCATTTGCTGGGCCGATTGCTATTACCCAATAGCATATCACCACTTCCATCGGAGCCTAACCTTTCTCCGTGCGGTCTCTGAGGCATGTTTCCTCCTCCTGTCTCACGCTCAGGGGGCTTCTGTCTTTCTACTGAATAGTCTGGATATCGGGGTTAGTCTTTTGTGTTTCTGTGTATGTGGTACTAGAAATTTAACTCAGAGTTATTGCACTAAGCTGCATCCTCACCTCTTCTTTTTTTTTTTTTTTTTTTTTTTTTTTTTTTTTTTTTTTTTTTTTTTTTTTTTTTTTTTTTTTTTTTTTTTTTTTTTTTTTTTTTTTTTTTTTTTTTTTTTTTTTTTTTTTTTTTTTTTTTTTTTTTTTTTAATTTTGAGACTGAGTCTCACTACATCATTAAACTGTCCAGGTCAGGCTCACATTTGTAATCCCCCAGCCTCAGCCTCCCGGAATACTGGGATTGCAGGCATGCCCAGCTGAAGTCTAGTTTTTTCAAAGGGAATTGATTTTTTAGATCCATGCTTTTAAGTGATAAAACACAGAACAAGACCTCGTTAGACAAAGCATTTGGAATATAATCTAATCTTATTACTGAGGTCATCTTATGACAAGAGTTGCAGGCTTGCTGCATGTTACCAATCTGTGGATACAGAGATGTGTCAGATTTTTCAGCCACCTATTACATAATGTTGAGCATCTGTGCTCAAAATCAACATCCTTTGATTTACCACACTTGATTATCTTATGTATGTATGTATGTATGTATTTATTTATTTATTTATTTATTTATTTATTTACTTGGGACTTTAGGAAAGGGTCTACAGGATGTTCAGGTTAGGTTAGGACTCATAGTGATGCTACTGCTTACAGACTCCCAAGAGCTAGGGTTGCAGGTGTGTGTCACCACGTCCAATCATATCACCAAGCCCAGTCTCAATCACCCATCTCAGTGCGCCCCTGGGGAAGGAGCCGACACAGCAGGCCTGGGGATCAAACCCCGGACCCCTGCGCCTGCTTGCAGGCATTTTAATCCATTGAGCTATTTGGCCGGCCCCTCCACACTTGATTTTCAATGACAGTTTTGTGATGTCTTCATGGGGGCTTATCAGTTGTTATATCAACTGACATTTTCCCTGTTCTATGGCACCCATTCCTCTTCCAATATGTGACTTGTAATTTGCTGTGGTTTGGGAAACCATACTGCCATTCACACCCCAAGTATGAATTTAAGAATGAATTCTTTTCCCTTTCTACAAAGAACTTGGGACAGCTTTTAAAGTTATCCAGTTAAAAAGGTAATGATGTCTGAGAGAATTTGAACAAAAGGAAAATCCAAGTAGATCATAAAGCTAACGGTGAGTAACACAGAGACGGAGTGCTCTACAGCCCTTTCTAATTGCTAGCACTAGGCAGCAAATGAAGCCCTAAGCTCCACAGAAGCCAAGCACAGACGATGAGGTGATCACTCAGTTACAAACCACTAGTATTCTTGATATGAAGACCTAAGAGAATATTGTCAAGATATTTAGAAAACATTGAGGTAAGTTAGCATAGATAATATGTTCTATATTGTTCTGACAATACCTGATACTAAAAAGTTTCAAAAAATGTTTCATGTGAAACCCCTTAATACAAGCCAAAAGCAAAGTCCAAGCAAATAACATCTAAAGTAAGAGCAAAACCAATTAAGATGAGGAACTGCAAAACTTTCAATAAGCAATGCGCACAAACTTTAATGCATGGGCTGTTCTGGTAGGTTATTTTCCTCATTGATATATATTTCATAATTAATGGTCATGTTCCACAGACATAGATTTATAAACATTTATACATAATATATGAGAAAACCCTTTTTACTTTTGATATTATCTACTTTGCAACAAAAAATAGCCCTAGCCATTAGATTTAGTTAATTCCAAATTCTAGCCTTGTTGCTATCTTAACGCCATCAGAAAAATCTAATCTTTTGTGCTTTCTCTAATCATTGCTTGCAATGATTACAATTTAATAAAATTGTAATGTCCAGATTCTAGAGAAAATTCTTAAATTTATAAATTGGCAGAATGGATTGAGGAAAAGTATGCTGCAGTTTGCACGCTAACTAGAAGATATTCTTTCAGAGCTCTTCTCTGAAGGAAGTTCACTCAAAGTTTATTCAGCAACTTTCAAAGCAAGTCCATCAGTGCACTTCCCCTTCCATTTATGTCCCCACCAACAGGGTCTGCCGGCGGATCCTTACTAGCATTCTTCACTTGTGCAGGGCCTACTGTACGCAGACAATGTGTGCATGTCTGGATTCTCTGAGCAGCACAATGAATTCCCCCCATGGAACCACAGCACAATTGCTCAGCTATCAAGGAGATCTTTTTTATCCTGCTGAGTTTAAAGTTCAAAATTTATTTCTTCACTTAATGCAATGCTAGTGCAAGTGTGTTTAATATATTCATTCTAAATGCCATCAGAGGATGGTGGTGTCAACATTTTGCCTTTGTTTGAACAGCTTTTGTGCAAGTGCAAACACTGAGTGTATGAAATCTAATGAGATTAGGCGCTTACTGCAAAATTAAAGGCAGGCAACTAGACTTCAAAGACATTACCGCAGTGCAAATCCCTTACTGGATTTCTTGGACCATTTCAGCAAACTAAAGCTTGAGAATCACCTTTACCAAAAGATTTTCTTCATAGCATTTCTGTATTAGGATATTTGATATTTTAAAACCTCCTAGAAAATACATGTGTTTTTAGGAGATTCATTTTTTAAATCATCATTATACAGCACTAGCATTCAGGAGGACAAAATTTTATCAGAACAACTAAGGATCAAGAGTATTTTTACAGACCCAAAATGAATCTTTTGAAAGGTGTTGGTTTGGGGATATTGTTTATGTTTTATTTTTTGTGAAAATAATACAAAAAAACAACAAAAGAAATTTATCTTCAGCACAAGATGTTAGGGCATTTTTTTTTTCAGCATAATTAACACCGAAACAGGATTTGCTATAACTCAGCCCACTCTAAGTGATTGTATGTATTAAATTAATTCTAACCACCACCTTATGAGATTGTTAATACTATTAGTCCTGATTTACAGAACAGAAAATTAAGCTTAGTAGATACACGCTGAAAAAAGTGAACAAGAAAAAGTCTTGTATCTAATCAGAGGCATTTTTAACTTTAAACAAGTAACCACAAAGGACTCTCCAAAGAAGGCATAACAAACAATCCAACATAACCAAAGAATCAATGCTTGCGGGCCCCTGTCAGATTATAAAAGGGGACACATAAACTTCATTCCGACACTCTAGGAAAGTTGGATTAGATGGAAGAAAAAAAATGGAGATGGGCTAAAAGCTTTTTTAATCTCTGGAGAAATGAAAAGATAGGAGAAAGAAGGCATTACTACAGATGACTCCGGTGGAACAAACCTAGAGGCTCAAGGTCCAGTTCTGTCAGTAATAGTAAGAAGAGAGCTGGAAGAAATGAAGTATTGGGGCAAAGAATTAACTCCAGTTTGGCAGTGCAACTGTTAGATCAAGTCATGTAAAAGTACTACTGGACCATTTCTTACTTATTCGATCAGATTACTAATCACAGATGGAGCAATCGAAAGCTTCAAGGTATTCAAATGAAAAGCCTTCTGCTAATGACACCAATTGGACATGTCTCTGTTACGTTGACAGCTGCGTATATTGATTAAAGAGTCATCGAGACATGGCTGATGACATCAGACCATGTCCGATGTTCCATTTCATATGGTAGCAAAGGAAAGAATGCCCAGAAATAGTGAAAACTATAAAAGGAAAAGAAGTCAGTATAAGCAAGGGAATATAAGTGTGACTGTAGAGTCCAAAAACGATGAACACTTAGAAAAGAAAAAGCTTTGGTTTAAAAAAAAAAAGACCTTGGTACAATCAAATTTAATCCAATGGCAATAGAAATGCGCATACAAATTCCACGAGCTTGGCAAAGGATCAAGAGCTTTCTTTCTTACTGAGATGATATTATAAATCAGAGAGCAAAGAGCACTTCATTCTTTCTTGAAAAAAAGGGGGGCATTATTAAGAGAAATATGTATACACATAGATGCAATAGAACAGTACCTGTTCCCAAAGAAAACAGAAAAACCCCAATCTGGTGTGACTTAGTGGTACAACATGTGTCTTGCACAACTAGAGCTCTGGACTCTATCCTCAGCTCTGCCCCAAGAGGAGAGGAGGGAGCATTATCATTTATAGGAGACAAAAAAATTCTATCTAATGAGAAACCATAGCCCTCAGTTGGGCGGAAATGCTGCTGAATGATCAAAGTCTTCACAGAAAGAGAAGTGTTTCTGCTGCAATTTCATGATGCAAAAGCCTCAATGAAAACCTTTGATGAAAACTTTCAATAGATAAGTTCATCTTTGATGACTCCATGGCACAATGGATAGCACACTGGATTTCTGAAGGCCGAGGGCATTCAAAGCAAGTTCATCTTTGCCTATCCTCAGGCAAATACATTCTCAGAAATGCTTACAATGGGCAACATCTAGTAGGTAGTCATGTTCTGATGTACACATGTAAAGTGGGAAAAGCTTCGTAGTCACGGGGTGCAATTGTTGATTTTAGTCGGCTTCTTGAACCCGGTCTGTAGGATTGGCCTCAGGAGATCAGGAGTCCTAATACAACCCTCCACATTGTCAAAATTTAGTGAAGTTGTCAAGACAGAAACTCATAAAGGACAGGCAGTAAATGATATGCCAGTATCCAGAAGGAAAGATATGGAAGAAAATAATATATCAACAAACACATTTATATTTCTGTTTCACAAAGGACGCAAAATCGTGCCATACACATAGAAGTCATTTAACAATCCTTTTGGATGAATTAAGTGAGTTTGTAATACATCATCAGTTTTGATAATCACAATTTATAACAGAATAGGTTTTAAATATTTTGAATAATGAATGCAACTGAGCCTAATAATGATGATATTTATACAGCGTTTACTATAATCTATTTTGTACACATATTGCCTGATTTAATCTCCATCATGATCCTAAGAAACTGTGTTTATTTTCAGCATTTTATAGCTAAGAAAAGATAATATTTAAAGAAGCTAAGAACATTTACAGGGTCACAATGCTATGAGGTAGCAGTGCAAGAACTTTAAATAATTCTTGCTCAGAATCATAATGTATATAACATGTATGGCCAAGTACAAGGCTTCTGTGTCATGGAAGCTTTAGCAGGTGGACACTGTGAATGTAAGTTCAGTATGACAGCTACCCACATCCTGACACAGAACAACTCTGGCTTCATCTGAACAACTTCGGTTTCCTTATTTCTAAGAGGTTGGACAGTGCCTTTAAACTACCTTCCAGGTCTGAACTCCTAGGACCTTAAATCTATTCCCAGTAACTAAATTAAAGATGGTTAAATTTTTTGCATAATCTGGGTTGGCTAACAGCCAAAAGCACCAGCAGCCCCATTCTGCAAAACTGAAGGGTGTCTCTAGAAGTTGGAGACTTTAGTTTTTGTTTCTAGTCAGAAAATGATGCTGTCAATTTCAGATAATAAATGGTTGATGTAAAAAAAAAAAAAAAAACTTCTATTGTTTTTCTCCTTTGTCTCAACAAAGATTCTATAAAGAAGTAGCAAGGTAGCAACTGTACAACTTCACTCTTCTCATATCCTCAATAGTAAGAAATGCACAAATAAAATGGGGGTGGAGTCTAACAGTACATAGGACTCCCCTGTCTCAGAACAATCCTATAAATCCAGTGATACAACTTTATAGTTCCTCTTATGAGCAAGGATGCATTTTTAAAACAAAAAGGATTCACATAACATTTTAAAACAATGCAAAAACAAAACAATGCCAAACACCCACTCGACTACATCCCCTCAGCCACCAAAAGACACAGTCACAATAGCCTGCCACCCCAATATAAAATTATCAGGTTTCCATATGCACAACAAAACATATTCCACACCCTGGATTAGTTAAAACATCAAATATTTAAAATACCACAGCCGTGGCTTTTCAAATGATTTCCAATACCATATAAAAAGAGCCGGCCAGACAGCTCAGCAGACTTACGCGCTTGTATAGGCAGATGCAGGGACCAGGACTTGATTTCCGTCATGCCATATTGGCCCCTCCCCCAGGGCTCGCTGAGACTGTGATTAAGACTGGGTGTGGTAGCTTGTGCCTGTAATCCCAGAGCTTGGGAGGCTGAGAACCAGAGGATCACTACGAGTCTGGTCTGTGCAGGGATACCCTGTAGACCTTGTACTAAATACATTTAAAAAAAAAAAAAAAGTAAGACTGAAATAGAATTTAGGAACTATAACTCTTTTAAAGAAGCAATAGAGCCTGGAGTGGTGGTGCACACCTGTAATCCCAGCACTTGGGAGGCTGAGGCAGGAGGATCCATGTGAGTTCGAGACCAGCCTGGGCTACAAAAGTGAGCTCAAAGCCAGCCTGAACTGCATAGTGAGACCCTGTCACAAAAAGACAAAATAAAAATAAAAATAAAGAAGCAATAGAAGGGACGGTGAGATAGCTCAGCAGGCTGTGTCTACGTAGGCAAGCACAGGGCGCAGGATGGGATCCCCAGTACCATGTGCCACACCGGCCTCGTCCCCAGGCTTGCTGAGCTGGCAAATGATTCTGGTAGCACATGCCTGTAATCCCAGCCCCGGGGAGGCTGAAAACAGGAGGATCACTATGAGTCCAAGCTGGGTAGTGAGACCCTGTTCCAAATACATAAATATAAATAAATAATAAAGAAACAATAAATGTCCAGCAGAAGACTGCAAAGATCAAACTCAAGTACCCAGGCCCTTTGATGTACACTTAGTCATCTTAGGTATAGATTCCAAGGCCATCAACAAGGGACTGTTGCATTTTAATTTAAAAAAAAAAAAAATAGTAGATATTATTTAGATTGTCCTAAGGAGAGTATGTCCCAAAATGATTTTTAAAAAAGGGGTATGGGAGGGGAACCAATGATATTTCTTTCTTTCCAATAAAAATAAAGAATTTTAATCCTACCATAATTTTCATGTTTCTTTATACCAGCTTACAACATATTGATTGCATCTGCTGTCATCAGTGAGATAACTATAATTATTCTCCTTGCTCCCTCTTTTAGCCTCACCAAATAACTTAGCCTGGTCCAAACCACCAAGTTGCAACAGATTTCTCCTTGAAGAACTCCAAAGCCTTTTAAAGTGACAGATTGCCTTTCTGTTTTACTAATAAAAATGGAAACTCCTTTTGCTGACCTTATAAATGTTCTTAGCATCTTTAAGTGTTATCTTTCTTAGCTACACAAAGCTGAAAATAATCACAGGAAAACATTTGGTGGCTCACTATAAAACATCAGAGGAAGTAAAATGATTCTTGTTTCCACAGGTCACTTAGCACTTGGCTGTGGCTAGATTCACAGGGAGTTACTTGCAGAACAGAAGAAAGACAAAAGGTCTATTTTCTAATAAAGAAAGGAAATGCCCACACTCCCTTGACTGTGTCAGTGTTAATTGAAAGGAAGTCTCACTTTCACAGGAAAACCACGCGTGGTAACAGAGGATGACTCCAACCCACCAGGTTGGCAGCTGGGTGCCGATTCTTGGGAAACCAGTCCCTGTGGTTCACCTCATGCGATGATAATGACAGGCTCTTGCCTTGTCCTCTACTCTAAAGAAGAAAGGGGAGGGGGCCTCTAAAAATAAAACGAAGAAGCCAGTGGTGTCCTTGCCAGTGTGAGTAACTGGCAGGCCTACAAAGGAGCCGCTGGATACCCTGCTATTTACTGCCCCTGTGCACCCTTAGGAAGCTGGTGTGAGATTTTGCCAAAGGAAAGAAAAAAGAAAACGTGGGCAGCATCCTTCCTGCGGACAGGAATAGAACAGAGTCGCTTACATCTTTCCCGCTCTATTATTTGTCACCTTCTATATCAGGTAGTTTTTTAGGCTCAAGTTTATTTTTAAAGAATTTTTAATTATATCTTCCATTTTTAGACCTTTACCCTCTGTGTATCTTATACTTAATTCTATGGCCTCAAGCGAATTTATGAAAACGGAAACTCCCCTAATCATGTAATCTTACAGGCCACATCTTCCTCTGTGAATGGATAAATTTTAAACAGTTAGAAGTTTTTCTGGGCAGAGCCAACTTTTCGTTGAAACTCAACTTATACTTCAAAATAATAGATTTTTCAAACTAAACATGTGGAAACTAAGGTCTAGTTACTAGAGTAAGGTACCATAGAAAAATTTAAGCTTAGAATCTCCAGTGCCACAACTGATTAGCACACAGTACTTACATAAATTTAACCTTAATTATAAAAACCATAGTTAGAGGAACAAGTCAAATCCAAATAACCTCATTCATTATATCTCTAAAACAAAGAAAGCACACAGTGCTGTTGACACACAATTATCTGCGTGCTTCTCTGGTTAAGAATTTTGCAAAATATAAGGGCTTCTTTAAAAGCAAAAGAACTTGACTTACTATAGACCACGGAGCCTGTGGAAAGATGCAGTGCTGTCTGGGGCATTTTTAAAACATCCTGAATGCTTGCTCTGTCATTTCCCAGAGAGCTCAGTGCTCAGCTTACCTGCCTGTTCTCAGTTGCTCCAAAACTAGATTCTTGCTTCCTCTGAGCATTCACTAGGCTGTTCCTGTTGCCTAGATCTATCTTCCTCCTCTCTCACCAGCTCCCACTTGCTTCTCCAGCCCAGTCTCATTCTTTTGGTTTTGGTGTAAATGTCCCTTGCTCTGCAAACTCCTCCAAGTTCTTCATCTATTCTGACCCCCACTCTCATCCCTGCTACCAGCCAGGATTTGCTCTCTTGCACTATAAGTTGTGTTTCATAGCCCTTAAAACTCTGATGGTAAATTGGTTCTTTGTGTAATCATATATTTAATAGCTATGTACTTTTTATGTAATGCTTCCCTTCTGCACTTAATATACTTCAAGACAGCAAGAGCCATATTCTTTCTTGGTCACCACTTGTACATAATGTAAATATTCAATGAAGTATTTTGAATGAGTGACTCAAGACTTGCCCCACATGTTCATGACTAGTCCATTTGCTCCATGTCATTTCAGACTTTCTGCAAGCTCTACAGAATAAGCTCTGGGAGTACTTCCTGTCTAAGGCACTAAGGTTAAGAAAGAAAAGCAAGGCAGTGTACCTCTGACTGGTAAAAAGAAAATGGTAAATAAAATAAACCTTTCCAAACACTGGACCACTGATTTAGATGGATGATAAACCTGGACAGGAAAGTTGGAAGGGTTAGGAGAAAATCTATATAAATTATAGAGAGTTGTTTGGATTTTAATGTATGATAAACAGTCAAAAATATTGCCAATAAGGCAACATGATAAAGTTGTAAGATTAATTCAAAGGTAAAATTCAATGTTGATTTGAAGAATACTGGCTTAAGACATCAACCAATTAAAAATGAAAATGGTCTAGGTTTCATATAAATAAATACATATAATTGGATCCTTTTTTCCGCACAAGATTGTAGAAGTAATAACAAGATCAGTCACTGAAATGGCAGGGACTAGGAGAAAGACGTGTGTGTAAATCAATATACATGAGATTTAAAGTGCTATACAGGAACTTAAAACCTCAATCACAAGCTAGCAAAACCACTTCAATGAAAGTAAAAATAAACTTTCAGACCTTAAAGACACCATCGCAGCTAGTGAAGAGATAAGAAAAGATCTCTTAAAAACAACCAGGATACAAGAAAAAATAATTAAACATCTGCAAGATGATGCAAAGATGAACAGTGTAAGACTAATAGGCATCAATGAGAAAGAAGGAGTCAGTACAAATGATATAAAAAGAATATGGGCAGTAGTAATAGGAGAAAACTTCCTAAATATGGTGCAACAATTTGACATTCAGGTAACTGAAGCATATAGAACTCCAAATAACATCAACCCAATTAAAACCACACCCAGACATATAATAATCAAGATTCCAGAAATTCAGCACAGGAACAGCATACTAAAAGTAACTAGAGAAAGAAACCAGGTCACATTTAAAGGAAAATCCATTAGACTAATGGCAGATTTCTCTTTACAAGCCATCAAGTCAAGAAGAGCATGGAGCAAAGTACTTCAAGTCTTGCAAGAAAACAAATTCCTAACCAGACTGCTATACCCTGCACAACTCTCCTTCAAGTTCAATGGAGAAGTGAACTACTTCTATGACAAAGAAAAACCAAATAATTTGATAATGACAAAGCCAATCCTTCACAATTTGCTAAAACATATTCCACTCCCCTCTTGATCAAAATGACCACAACTCCATGAAGGAGAATGTAAAGAACTCACAAAATAGAGCAAACAACTAAACATAAAAGAAAAAGAGAGTAGATTCTATATATATATATATATATATATATATATATATATATATATATATAAGAATTCAGGCACTACCACCTTTCAATTTTTTTCTTTTCTAATATTTTATATCTTTTTATTTATTTATTTGTTTGTTTGTTTGTTTTTTCGGTGTAGGGTTTCACTACACAGCTCAGACTCATAGTGATTCTCTTGCCTCAGTTTCTGGGCCAGCATCACACACCCAGGCTTTTGGGGCTGGCTCAGTATGTGGTACCAGGGATCAAACCTGGGTCCTTGTACTTGACAGGCAGGCACTTAGACAACTAAACCATCTCCCTACCCCTTTTCAATGATTTTGTAATTCTTTCTGGTCTTTCTAGTTGTCATCATGGCAACTGTCATGGCAGTGGTGTTATTTAGCATGCAGATGGCATTATAATGAAGCTAGAGATTTTATGGTGGTCATGCTGGCAGCCATCTTGGGCCAGCCAAAGTTAAACTGTAGTATACCTACAGTATATCCATTGAGAATTGAAGAACTGATTCACAATATTTCTTCATCTATAGACTTTGCTGTCGGAAGTGCTAAGAGAGTATGAGAGAAAAAAGAAAAATTTTAACTGAAATCTATTGTTTGAGGCAAAGTGGGATATTCAGAAAAGATTTCCAGCAGAGTTGGGAAGAGAGCACAGTTATGACTAGAGAACAAGAAAGCTAGAGACAAAAAGATTTGTGAGGCAGAGGGCTAGCAGCTTAGCTGCGATTATGGGGTGCTCAAACAGCAGTTATGAAGATAAGGCGAGTTATTCATACCCTTTCTGGTCCGGGGGCCTCAGGTTACTTGAGGCTTGAGTCTCACTGTGTGGAGGACCATCAGGACAGCTCCACATGAAAGAAAGTAAGTGTCTCCATTTTGATTAAGCCTGGCCCTGTTTCCATGTATTGACAAGTACCGATCTGGCTAGGATTTGTCTTTATCCTTTGAGTTGGCTTTAAGCAATGCAAATGGGTCAAATGAAGGTGCTAATGAATAGTCTTGAAAGCAATGCAACAGAGCAGGGAAGTCTCACCTACAGCTCCCAAGTAATATGTGTGAGTGAGGTCAAGGGACATGCTCTCAGCCAAGTTGAGCCTCCAGATAGAGGCCACCTCAGGGCATGAAGATTACACATCAGAGTTGAAGCACTGACCCCTGAACACAAGATAGTTACTCAATCTATGATATGCAGATTACTCTCTCGCTCCCTTGCTCAATTTCTCTCTCAATCTGTTTCTCAGTCTCTCTTTATCTAGCTATCTATCTGTCTATCATCTCTCACTTTCTGCATATTGCAAAGATACCTTTCAGCCTCCTCACTCATTCCTGAACCACTCCCCTCTTGATGAATTAGGAAAACCCAAGTTTGAGTCCAGTTCAAAGCCTTTATTCTAGTTAGCCAACTTTCTAGCTGGACTTAGGATGCCCCTGGACTCCCCACAACTACAAATATGCCATAATGTCTTTATTTTCTTCACAGATTACACTGGAGGTGGTAGATTAGACTTCTTTACTGGAATTCCAATAGCTTATTCCTAGGATTACAAATGCGGATTCTCCTAGACTGTGACAAGGCCCACAGGGCTTCTTGGGGAAAAATGGGTTCCTTTATGCTCCAAGATAAGCTTCTGATATAATGTTTACATGCTTCTTCATTATTTTAGGCTGGTAGCAAGCTCTAGTTAGTAAAAGGGGAACAGAGGAACCAAGATTTCATGCACTATGGATTCTGTTGGCCATCAGAGGATTCCTAGGCCCATTGCAAGGGCCTTAAGCCCAGAAGCCATCTACCTACCACCTACTGTCCCCGCACTCTCCCAACCCTGCTCCACAGAGCCACTTCAGAGTTACCACAGCAAAGGCAATGGCCACAGCCTGCATGCAGTGCTTCAGTGGTCATCTGTGGGAGACACCCGGTCCTCTGTCTTTCGGCCCAATTCTTCTTGCTGGTACTCATGCCACCTATGAAAAGCGTAAGCACTGCACCTTTAAGTTCCCTTCACCCCTAACTGTGAATAGCATCTCATTGTCCGCTGCCATACTACCAGAGAGCAAGCACTGTGTAGTTAGACAAAACTTGCATCCTTGAGCCACAGAGAGCTCAGTTTCCTCTAATGATCCCCAGACAGGCAAACATTGCCAAGGGCATGATTGTATATTGGTTCTCCTTGAATTGCATATGGGAGCATTGTTGCTACGTGGCCTGAGCCAAACAATCCCAGAGTCACCTGACCTCCCCCATCCAGCATTTAGGAGTCATCAAACTTAATTTCCCCTTTGTGCAATAAAACACCAAGAGGAAGCTTTACTAGATTGTATTATGTAACGGTTCTATAAAAATAGCAGGCCAGCGCTGGAGCACTTCCTTCCTGGGGCCCAGTAACCTATGCTGAACGGATACACACCGGTTGCCCAGGCAACCGCGAGAGATGACACTAGGGGAAAAAAGCAGCAACAAAAGGACCATTTTTTGGCTCAGTCAAATGAGGTCTGGTTTCAAGCTTGTGATACAGTGAATACAGACAGCCAAGCACAGAGAGAAGGAACCAGTTAGCAATTCTACTCAGGCCCTAGCAGCCTCGCAATGCTCCCTCTGCTCTCGGGTTTTCTTTCTCTCCACTCTTTAAAGAAAGAGAAAATGCCATTCCCTAGAAATTTTATTTTTAATTGAAGAAAAGTAAAATCCTTGATCAAATTTGAGCTGTCACAACTTTTTACTGTAGTAAACAGTGCTCATTCGGTTCTTTCATTCTTTTCCCAGCAGCTCAAGAAAATAATTTCAGTTTCACCCAATTGTCTTTTATTTTCTCCCAGTTTCTTTGGTATTTGATTATGCAGGAAGCAAATGGTTTAAAGGAAATAGTCGTTATAAACAACCTCTACATAAAAAAAGTAAACCAGGGCCAATGAAGCAATAATGTATTTTAAAAGTGAATAATGCCCGCTTCTGGGATCCCTCTTTGCAGCAGACATCAAAGGACTTTGCTTTAGTAGACTGTAATCTCCTCTCTCCTGCCAGACTGAATTAGAACCCCCCAGTCTCCCTGTCGCATCAGCACCGTCACTGCTGGGCACAGGGGGTCTGCCGTTTTCATTTAGAAAATTGGTTTTCTTAGTTGACTGCCATCAGCCTACAATGGTGCTAAAGCTTCTCATTTGTACCTAGACAGTTTCCTCTCACAGGTTGGAATGTAGCGATAGGGATTCGCCAACATCATTTGGAATCTCTGGAACACAAAACAGGGAGATTCAGAAGAGATTACATTCAGATCTCTGATATACAGCAACATGAATAACTCTTCCAAAGTGATTCTTGAATTCAGTGCTCATAAATATGGAACGGCTTTTTATCCTGCAGACCTGTTTAAATCCTCATATAGTAAATGATTTACTTGAAGATTAGGTACTCGGCACAAAACAGAGCCCTCTGATCAAGTGGAAATAAAATCTGTGCACGCAAGCGGTAGAGCAGTACGCAAATGTGAACGCCTGTTATTATGATTATCCCATGAGCTGGTATGTGTGCAGGAAGGAAGCCAAAAACAAAATCGATTATGAATTCTTCAGGGGGAAAAAAATCCTCTATCTGTCCGGTCTCTTCAAACCCTGCTCCTGCTCATGTGCCCTTCACAAGGGAATCCAAACCCTCCCTGCATCTTGTCATCATCTGCTTGCTGGCTATTAACCAATAAAAGGCTGTCTTCACAGACCAAGGGAAACAGAGATTTAGAAGTCAGTCATTTGTTTTTGTCAATGTATGTTGCCAAACTGGAGATTCTGGTCTCCACTTAAGGAAACCACTTAAGGGAAAATTCCAGTCCTTCCCCATTGAGTTGGTCTGATCATCTCTACTTACCATATCTGGCTCTCTTCAAGACAGATGTAGAGAGATTAATTTTTAAATATCAGATGCTGTGTGAAACACCAAACATCCTCTGTTTCCAAAGTCACAAACACGAACTTGAGACCCAACGTGTTTGGTGAAAACATATGCATATGTGTGCCAGAAAGTTACAGGGTCTTAGTTTTATTTTGGGCTGAGGATTTTGAAATCAACAGGATTACGTTGCAGATAGCTGGCTTTTCTAAAGGTCTTTGCTTTAAGTCTTTAAAAAGTACTGAAAAAGATCTTTGTTAAAACAGACATAAAGCTAACATTTAATAGGAGTCCAACTCCAGGGAAGAAGCCTGACCTAGAAGAAATGGAGTAGTATATTTTAATGGTTTTTCTGATCTACAAGTTCCCTTTAGCAGTGTTCAAGTATTTGCAACCCCAAAAAACAGGAGAAACAGCAGGGAGGCTGAGTTTGGTCTGAACCATTAACGGGAAGTGTCCTACAGTTATTGAAGGAATGCCAAATAAAACTAAGCTGTGGGTGCTGCATGTGGTGGTATCTGCTTGTAATTGCAGTGATCTGGGAGGCTGAGGCAGGAGGACTTCAAGTTTGAGTCTAGCTCAGGCAACTTAGCAAATTATTCAGACCCTATCTCAAAATGAAAAGTAAACAAATTAGAAAAGCCTGAGGATGTAGTTCAGCATGAAGGTCCTGGGATCCATTCCCAATCCTGGGGTTGAAGTGTAGCTAGAATAGATATTTCTCAAATTTAAAGTCCTCCTTTAGCGTCTCTGATTGCTTCCTGCATGCCCTGTGCCAACCTGGATAGTGATGTTAATCACACAGCCCTTCCTCTTAGAACTTATACAGTGCAGGCTGTTCTCTGTGAGCTTAGGATCGGGGAAAGGTCTATCATGGGGTAAGAGAGAAAACAATAGTGTTCAGTGCAAGGCTGATCCGCTTGGTAGCAGCTTGCAATCTAGACTGGGGACTAACATAAATGTGTACGAAGTCAGCTGCCACCGCGAGACATTCAGTGAAACCACAACTAACAGATGAAAGAGGAGCTTTTCCGGTGACAGCCTCTCCAAGCTTTCACAGAGCTGGCTGTGGGTAGGACCAGCCAAAAAGGCCTCGTGAGAAATGAAGCTGAGACTGTGCAAGAAAGAGGTGGGATGCGACCATCCAGGAAAGGATGAAGCTGAGGGGCCAGCCAGAGACCCGGAGAAGAACACCCCAAATAGTTCAGAGGACAACTGGGTGGCAGGGGTATGGAAGAGAAAATAGGGTCTGCAGGACAAAACTGGTGATGGCAAGAAAAGAAATATCACTATCTGCACTTATAAGAAAAAATATGGAAGGGGTCTGGCAGGATGACTCAGTGGTCTAAAGCACCTGCTTAGGAAAGCTTAGGCAGCTTCAGGGACCACGGTTCGATCCCCAGCACCACATGCTGTGCCAGCCCTGCCCTGAGGGCAGGCTGAGCCGGCCATAAAAATAAATAAATAAATAAACAAACAAACAAAAGTTCTGAAACAAGAAAAAAATAAAATAAATTAAAATTCTAAAATGAAAAAATATGGAAGATACAACCTAGAATGTGGAGTTTCATGAAACTTGGAGATGGTTTTCATGCAAGTTGAACCACAACTCCTGATTCTTTTCCATAAATTTATTATTTTTTTTAACAGTAAAGAGGACCTCGCAAGAGCCAGGCGTGGTGGCGCATGCCTGTAATCCCAGCACTAGGGAGGCTGAGGCAGGAGGATTGGTGCCTGTTCGAGACCAGCCTGGGCAACAAAAGTGAGCTCAAGGCCAGCCTCAACTGCATAGCGAGACCCTGTCTCACAAAAGATTAAAAAAAAAAAAAAGAGGACCTTAGGGGCCGACCTGATAGTTCAAGGGACTAAAACACCTTTTTAGGCAGAGCACAACTGCAACTGCCGAGGTTTGATCCCTGATGTGTTGCTCTGATCCCGCCTGTGAGGCAAATTGAGAGGGCAATTGAGACTGGGCTTGCTGACGCATGCCTATAATCCCCACACTTGGGGAGGCTAAAAACAAAACAGTCACTACGAGTCCAAACTACTCAGTGAGACCCTGTAGACCCTGTCCTAAATACAGAAAGGAACTAAAAAATAAAGAAAGAAAACCTTAACTACTTCATGATGCATTATATCAGTGGTTCTCAACCTTTCTAATGCCATGACCCCACAATACAGTTCCTCATGTTGCGGTGACCCCAAACCAAAAAATAATTTTGGTGGCTTCTTCAAAACTGTAATTTTGCCACAGTTATGATTTGGAATGTAAATACCTGATATGCAGTAGGTATTTTCATTGCTACAAATCAAACATAATTTAAACATAGTGATTAAGCACAAAAACAATATTTAATTATATGTTGAGAAATATTTATTACTAATTCCAATAAATAACATTTCACCATGGCATAGCATGGGTTTAAATATGTATTTTTCGATAGCTTTAGGCAACCCCTGTGTTTTGGTCGTTCGACCCCTACCGGGGTCTCGACCCACAGGTTGAGAACCGCTGCATTAAATAAATATTAGCTGCTATCTCATCCGCTCCCTCAGTTTATATTTTAATTTCGTTTCATATGGCATTTTGATATGGATCTACTAAATATACTCTGTCAGACTTTACAACTTCAGCTCTAATAGCAATGCAGCCCACAGCAATATCCTTTTTTCGCAACTTCAGCAGAGAAACTGGCACCAGTTGGTTCTCCTTGACTGTCCAATAGGAGCTGAAATACCCTGAGAGAGAAAAGTCCTTCCCACACTGAGGCCGCCTATAACCCAGGCCACACCAGTTAGCTCAGATCATCTCACCCCAAGGAAGCCAAGAGGAAGAGCAACACTAGACTTGGAGGAAGAGGAAATGGGTCACTGGGAAACTGACAGGTAGGCCCCGTATTCTGCTTATGACCTCCAGCTCCGCACTTCCTGTTTAATATGTCTGACGGAACACAGGAAAGGTAATGGGTGATACGGGGTAGGTAGTTGAATGCTAGCTTCTTAGGCTCTTGGAAGGGTCCCAACAACTATAAAAGTTCCTCAGTTTCCACCCTTGGCACTCTGTCAAATTCCCAACTGTACAGAAAAGACTCCCCTTTGCCCCATTCTTGCTGGGTATCTTGATGTTTCAGCCACGCTTGTCTCATCTCTTTTGCGCACCAAGCCATGGCCTCTTGGAACCGCTTACTTGTGGCCTACTTCATGTTGTTTACTTAAAGATTGTTTTCGTGACTTTTAAAAAGCCATGCTTGCATCTGGGATTTGTAATTCTAAGTCGGAGAAAGACAGTTGTTATGTATTGTTTAAAATTTGTTTAATAAAAAGGAATTTCTTTGAAAACATCAGGCCAAGCTTATGATGTAAATTTACTGTCTGTAAATTTACAGTGTAGTGACAGAAACTATAACACAGTCTGTTAATTGATCAGTGCTGTAAGAAACATTCACTAGCACAATGAACGAGTATATGGTATTTTGTTTAAAAGATATTAACCCAAGATGGGAAATAAGATGTTTTTCTCCTGGGTAATTCTTCCTTTTATGGTCTTTTCTCTTTCTCCTATGCCCATCTATATTTTCTAACTTTTTTTATTAAAACAATACAAACATATTACATAATTTGAAAACAAAAAACAAGTAAGATGTTGATACTATGACTTCAGACCATCCAAGAGGTGGTTTTCAGCTCAAAACCCCTTAACCCCCAAAGCCTTTTCCAACACTTCCTGCAAATCTAGTTAAATTTATTTCAAGCCCATTCCTGAGGTTGAAGAGGCCTGAGTTGTGAGACATATCTGCACTTCTTCCTGAGCAGTTTCATATGATATTACTCAAGAGTGATCAGAGAGCAACCCCAATTTTTGGCACTGGTCTTATGGAAAAGGAAAGATAAAGTATTTTAAGGGTCAGCTCTGTCAGCCCTCAAGTCCATGGCTCCAGCTTCCTGTGCGATGAAGCAGGAGAGAACAGAGGAGAGGAAGGACCTCTCTGAGACCTCACCTTGATTATGGTGTGTCACATATGCTCTGCCTAGGACTTCCCTGAGTATGAACCAAATCCTGGGCCTGGAAGCCTGAGCTGATCCTCACATCACGGGAAAGCTGTCTAATCTGCTACTAAAGCATTCACCAAGTGAGCCTCTGTGCTGGTCCCTGTGGGGCAGGCAGGGCACCACAAATTGCCCTCTGGCTCACTCCCAAAGGGCCATGCTATAGAAAGAGGTAAAACTTGAAGTGCACATATGAAAATTGCCAAATGACACAGGCGTGGGATAGTGACCCTCAGTGCCACCCCACAGTGACTCTGGCTCTCCTCATTCTGGGTGCATGGTATGGTGGCTCCACCCTCTTAAGGTCATGCCATCCGCTTTGGCTGCTAAAATTAGAGGAACAGTATACACTTTGTTTTTATGTAGTAGGGTTAGCATGATTCACTACCTCCCCTTCCTCCTGCACCAGTGAGTTGTGAATTCCAGATAGCGACGTCTCTGGCACAAAAGGGCCCTGTGTATAGCCACTGCAGTGCAGAGCTCCTGCTGGCCCTAGACAGACATGTAATGGAGTAAAATTGCAGTTTCAATGCGTTAAAGCCGCAACACAACTCAGTCCATCCTAATACAAAGTTAATTCTTATTCAAAGTCTATACCATGAGTTACTCTTACTCTATCCCCATTTTGCAACTTAAAGAACTGAGCTGTGAATAAGCTTAGCTGGGGCAAACCGAATGGAGAGTGTGACATGGCACACCCACTTTATGTGCAGGGAAACTGAATGTCACTTGTAAAGTGAACTGCCTGAGGTCATACCAATCATAAGTCAAATGGTCACATCTGTTCTCTTGTCATGATGACTTGCAGCAATTTTCTGCGGCCAAGTGATGGTTTAAACAAGAAGTGGCCTCAGTGAGAAAGGTCTCTCATCTCAGAGCTTATAAGAAGAGATTTCAGAGAAGGACTAAGACCTGAACTGGTTCTGAAATAGCCAAGAGTGTGGAGCAGCAAGCAAGCCGGAGAACCTGGCTCACTCACAGGTGGGGATGTGGAAGACCGCTGGCAACACTGGATGAGATTCAGGTAGGAGAGTAGTGGCAGGTAATTCTGAGAAAGCAGACTGGGGCCATGCCAGGTAGTTCTTTACGTGGCATCCTTTAGAGCAGCGGTTCTCAACCTGTGGGTTGCGACCCCAGCAGGGGTCGAATGACCAAAACACAGGGATCTCCTGAAGCCATCGAAAAATACATATTTAAACCCATGCTACGCCATGGTGTAATGTTATTTATTGGAATTAGTAATAAATATTTCTCAACATATAATTAAATATTGCTTTTGTGCTTAATCACTATGTTTAAATTATGTTTGATTTGTAGCAATGAGAATATACAATGCATATCAGGTATTTACATTCCAAATCATAACTGTAGCAAAATTACAGGGTGCTTTTTGTTCTTTTTTGTTTGTTTGTTTGTTTTGTTTTGTTTTTAAATTACAGTTTTGAAGTAGCCACCAAAATTATTTTTTGGTTTGGAGTCACTGCAACATGAGGAACTGTATTGTGGGGTCACGGCATTAGAAAGGTTGAAAACCACTGATTTAGAGTATTAGCTTCTCTGTAAGCAACTGGAGCACTGAATGACTGGATTCAAATAGCAAAGATATATTCATTGAGTCATACCTTTCAGTGTGGACCAGAGCAATGAACAGCTGTGATCCACTCAAGGGGTGAATTTTGAGGGCCTGAATTGTACATTGGCCTTTGGAATAGACAAAAGAGGAATCTAATAGCTATCATGCAGTCAGGACTATATAGGACTTGCCAGCAGGCATGAAACCCTCGGTTTGATCCCAGTACCACAAAACAAACAACAAAAAAGGAAATAAGGTTACATACAATTTCAATGTGGTTAGTGAGACCTAATTAGCCCAGTCATAAATGTATTTTTTAAGAAGTATTACTTTTGAGGCTAAGCCATAAAATACCTACAAGAAATATGAGTAGCTTAATTTCCATCAATTTCCAAGAAGAGGTAAATAATTTTGTAAGTGTATTCTTTACCTGAAGATTTTTTCCTTCTTAAATGAACTTCCCTGCCAAAAGAGGACCAAGTCAACAAAAGCTATGGTACATGTCCTTCTCAAATGCAAGGTGTGTACTGGAGCTCAACTGTGATCTTGTATCTTCCTAAACAAACCGCTGTTCCATCCCAGTCCTTTCAATGGTCAAGAAGTCAGGTTACCACCTTCAAAGTTCCATAGCCTGGTCACTCTCATTCACTGTGGGTGAGTGGGATTAGAAATGTGCCATAAATTCTACCCAGGTTCCACTCAGGCATTTGTCCCCTCTTCTTTAAAGAATTAAGCTGTCTCCATTTGAATTTTAAATGACAGGAAAAAGTGGTTCTGACCAACCAAACAAGTTATCCAATATCTTTATTCTAGAAAGGAAGAGTCCAGTTAACTGGGGAAAGAATGCATTCTTTAAATTCTGAGATTGTTTTGAATAACTCAATTGTAGTTTAATGAGGTTTCTCTGTAGTCCATTCTCATATGATTTATTATTTTTAAAAATCTGGAAAACGTTAACTTTTAGGAATCCAACTATTCTTATCTCTTAGGTTTGTTGTTTTTCATCTTATGCTAACCACACTTATTAAAGGTAACTACAGTAGAATTGATTGTTGAGAAATAGAATATGGAAAAATTAAATCATAGGATGAAAAAAGAATCTATCTGACTAACAGAATTGTTATTAATAAAGCATGCAAGAAGGAATCCAGAAAGTACCCTGTTAATTAGAATTGCTTCCAAGACAGAAGTTTCCGAAGGCCATCATAGGCCTCTGTCATAACAGGCTCTTAAATTATATATGTTTACATGTACTGTGGTATTTTTTAAAGTTTACCAATAACCCAAAAAGCTCTGGGCACATATACAAAAAAATAAAATAAAATAAACCACAATTAAATTAGACTCCATGGTAAAAAGAAAATCTAAACCTTAAACTGCCCCATAAAAGAAGAGGAAGGAAAAAAATAACCCAGCTGGATAGTCATAGAATGCCAAACCAAAACTATGTGCTTTTGTCCAAGGCCCTGAATGTCAAAGAATTTGGGATAGAACCAGCCACAACTACCCATCATGCCACTGTCTACCTTGCAGAGCCACGCGATCAGCACACAACCCCTGCGTACATGGTGTTCCAGAAATAGCTATATGTGTAAATCTGACCAACCACTTTCTATTTGCAAGTGACCTACAGATTTTATCCTATCTTTTCCGATGAGAGAGACTAACCCAGGTCTACCACCACACCCCAGCCACTTTCTGTCTTCAGATACACTGGCCAGTAAAACCTTTGGGAAGTGAGACAGCTGGCCACAGAAACCTACAGCTTTCACTTCCTTCTCCTCTCACCCAGTCATTTCCCAGAACTATAAGTACCAAAGGCACCGGTTGAGTTTGGCTGGCTTTTATTTCCCTCCCCTACTCTGGGATAGTGATTCCCAGCAGCATTAAAATCTCCACATCTCCAAGCAGATCTCTCTTAGATGATCAAGAGATACCTGCAACTCCAGGGTTAGGGATGTGGGGCTGTGGCTCAGTAGTAGAGCTCTTGCCTTGCATACACAAGACCCTGGGAAGCAAAGGAAGGAAGGAAGGAAGGAAGGAAGGAAGGAAGGAAGAAAGAAAGAAAGAAAGGAAGGAAGGAAGGAAGGAAGGAAGGAAGGAAGGAAGGAAGGAAGGGATATACTATACCTCCTAGAGGAAAACAGAGAATATAAACCACAGGTTTTAAGAGAAAAGCTAAGCGTAGCTTTATCAGACTGGAAACACTGGTTGGAAGAAATTACATTACAGAACCAGATATTTGAAGGCAGCAAAATACGTGCTTTTGGAGGCTCACATTCCTTCTAAATATCAGATCATAAAACAGCTATATTGCCGGGTGTGGTGGTGCACGCCTGTAATCCCAGTACTCGGGAGGCTGAGGCAGGAGGATAGGTGTGAGTTCGAGACCAGCCTGGGCTATAAAAGTGAGCTCAAGGCCAGCCTGAACTGCATAGTGAGACTCTGTCTCAAAAAGACAAAAACAAACAAACAAACAAAACAGCAATAGTATGACATCTTTCACCAAAACCCCCTGGGGCAGAGAACATGGGAAGGTGGCAAGCGGCAGAGGCCAAACTAAGCTACCTGGGGTGGAAGGCCTTGTTACATCTCTTTTTCTAAAGAACATGAAGCAAATTGATTGCTGTTTGACTCGCATGATACCAAATAATCATGTGAATAAAGTCCTAGCACAGATTGCAGCTCAGATAGATGCAGGACAGGAGATGACGTGTACTTTACTTGTTCGCTTTCTATCTCATTCTAAATTAGGAAAGAGCACCACACTTCAACGAATGTTTGGCATATTATTTTTTCACATTGTGCCAGTCTTCAAGATTCAGACTCAGGAACACTGGATTCTACCCCGGATGGCAATCTGACCCTCACTTTGATCCAGAAGAACTTGATCCAGGACAGTGAACTCACTCTGGGAACTTGTAAGCCAAGCAGCCTTGTAAAATGACTAAGCTTCCTCTTCAGGATAGACCAGTCTTCACAAGGTTTTCAATATAGATCTAATTTTCATTCTCACAATAGACCTCAGTATTCTCCACAGGCAAGTGTTTAAATTCTAAACCTCCCAATAATCTGTGTCTCGCGCATTCTTCTTCAACAGCTAGATATCCTTTCAGAGACTGCATCACCAATGTCAACCATCCTTCAAAATGCCAACTAGAATCTTTTTTTTTTAATTTTTTTTAACCTTTATTTGCTTATTCACTCATTTTTATGGCCGGGTCAGCCTGCCACGAGGGCAGGGCCGGCGCAGCATGTGGTGCCAGGGATTGAACTGTGGTCCCTGAAGCCGCCCAAGCTTTCCCAAGGAGGCGCTTTAGACCACTGAGCCATCCCGCCGCGGCCCTAGAATCTTTTTTAAACTGCTCAGTGATGTCATTTCTATGGCAGTCCTTGGTGGACATCTCCAGGAGGAACCCAGTGAACGCCTCCCTGGAAGCCTCCCTGCTCCTGTGGGATTAGACGTAATAAGGGCAGAATGGATTTCCGAGGTCAGCGTAAAAGCAAAAAGATATGAGTTATTGATGAAAAGTATTAAATAATTTCTGTGTCACAGACTAACTTCCTTTCAGTGGTTACAGTTTCCAATAAAGTGTGTGGTTAAAATATGTCCTAAAAGTATGTTGCACATTTAGAATTGAGAATCCTTTAAGCTGAGCAGGAAATGGTATTGTGGGGAGTTAAAAAGGAAAAGCAGTAAAAGGAAAGAATAAATTGATTTTTTACCTCAACCATCACTGAGGCTGAGTCTCAAAATCAATTCTCTCCTCCCCCCCCCTTTTCATTTACCAAATTGTAAGGAGAATGGAGAAATTAGGACTCAATTATCCAGACTCTTAAACAATATGTCCTGCAGTCACTGTTAATTGTGTAAGCTTCTATTTCCTTTTGTCTGTGTGTGTTGGGCTGGGAGGGAGGAGGAAAAGAGAGAGAGAACACATAGAAAGCAGATGTGGAAATAAATATTTATCAACAAAAAAACCCTGGCAAGCATTGATCTTTATGGTCCTTGCACTATATTTTCCAAGTTTCCTAGTTTCTCCAACCTCAAAGAATTTATAGCTGGAGAGAAAGATAAAAATTTTTTGTAGGTTTTCCACAGGGTAGGAAAGATTCCATGGAGAATTCTGATGCTTCCCCCTTAATCTAATATTAATAAATGTTTTTGACTCAAGGAATTTCTGCTGGAGAATAGGAGAAATAAAAGGTTCATTTAGCTGGCTTGTCCTCTCCTTGGACTTCCAGGCAGAATAAACAGCACCTTGTGACAAAAGCAGTGTAAGCTGGCCCCGCTCCAGGCAGACACTGGGGGATGTAGTCTGTTTATCAGACAGCACATTGTCCCCGCCAGGATGTGGTCGCGTTTATAACAAGAGGTATGCAAATGACTTTCCCAGAGACTCAGCACGCGGCCCCCCTGTTCCTGCAGCAGCAGACAGGGCTAATGGTGGCTAGCTCGAGAACACAAGAGAGCCCCACAGAAAGACGGGAAGAGGAAGTGTCCAGAATTAACCAGATTAGCCCAACGGATCCTTTCAAGAAATGCACTGTAAAGAATACAACTGCAGACCGCCGTGCTTCCCAAAAGAAAACCATTATTTTTTTGATACTCAAAAATTAAAAGAATTCTGCATGGAGTTTATTTGCTTTCAGTGCAGGGAAAGACAATGAGGGCTTAAAATGCTTGTTTTCTCTTGGAAAAATTATATCACAAGCCAATTCCTCCAGCTGCTGCAAAAGCAGCTCTCAAATCCAGTTGTCTCCTGCATAAAAAGTAATGACAGGATTAAATGAAGTAACCGATGGAGAACAACTTAGCACAATGCCCAGAACATTATCTGAGCTCTGAGAATCCTAGAGGCCTTATGGTATGTGTCTTACTGAGCTGCATCTCATAAAAACACAAAGAACCAGGAGATAGCCAGGCGTGGTGGCACAAAACTGGAGTCCCCATGCTCAGGAAGCTGAGGCTGGACAATCACCATGAGTTCAAGGCCAGCCTGGGCTACGCAATCAGGTCAAGGCCAGCCTGAACTATACAGTGAGACCTTGTCTCAAAAAGCAAAACAAACACACAAAAAGAATGATACGAAAGTACCTAAGGGAAAGAACTCTGAGTGGAAAAATTAATTATGGAGAAGAAAAAATAGTGTCCCTCTTGCTAGCTTAAAAAGTTTAATGAGTTACTAGTTTGTGCAAACTTTGGAGCCCAACATGCCTAGTTTGCATAAGCTTGGGAATATTCTCTAATTCTGAGTCTCGGTTTCTTTTCTTTATATATGATGTGAGTTTGACACTCTCTTCAGGAGGGTTAAATGAACCACACTGAAGTACCTAGCCACAGACCAGGCACACAGCGGCCACTCAATAGAAGTGATTAGTTGCTTGCTTTATTTACACAACACCAGGACTGAGTTCAAATGCAAGCTTTATCGTTTGTAACTAGCTGCTAGTGGGCAAATTGTTTAACATTTCTAGTTCCCGATTTCAACAGTAAAGTGAATAAATAGTAAAGCACAATAATAACTGGAAAGGATGAAATGGATTCATTCCTACGAGGCCCCAGATTAGCTCTAGGCACTTGCTATTGGCAGTGTGCAGTTCGTCTCATTAACCACTACATTTCAGGGAGGCATGGGATGGCTTCATAGTACACCTGGGATCAGACTGCTACTTCTGGCCATCACAATTGGACGAACCTCTTGGCACACTCTCACAGGATCCCAAACACAAACATTAGTTATGCCTGATGATTTCAAAATGATTTCTTCAAAGCAGGCAAGTACTGGTTTTCTCCTGATGGTTTGGGTTCACCTGCTTCCAGTCCCTCTACATCACCTTTCATTAGTAAAATAATATATTTCCCAGGTGGTGTAAAAGCATATGAAACTAACATAGGATAATTTCAGAAAAAGAATTAAATCATGGCTTCCATTTTACAGTACATTTTATACTGAAAAAGTTTCATCTTTTAGTTCTTTGTTTTATACAGTAATGACCAGATACTTATATAAGCAAATGTACAAGACCAAACAAATATATTAATGATGATATTTCAGGATCTCCTGACATATTTTAATACCAAATATGTTATAATGCAAACATATCCATCTGTATATTCTCCTATCCTTTCTTTAATGCCTGTGAGCCAAGCATGGTGGTATAGCACTTGGGACGCTGAAGCGGGAGAGCTACCAAGAGTTAGAGGCCAGCCTGAGCTACAGAGCAAGACTTTATGTCAAGAAACCAAAAGCCAAAGTAAGAAAGACTGGGTGTGGTGGTCCATGCCTGTAGTCCCAGCTCTTGGGAAGCTGTAAACAGGTGGGTCACTCTGAGTCTAGTCTAGTAGTGAGACCTTGAACATCCTGTAGACCCTTCCCTAAAATACAAAAAAAAAAAAAAAAAGAAAAAGTTTTGATGCCCATAATATACAATTTATGAAGTTCCTCTAAGACTTCTCTTTTGTTTACCTGCCTCCCTGTTCCTTCTATTAAGTATTTACCAGGAATATCTCTGACTTATGCAGACCTATAACTGTCTGACTAGGATATAGCCCTTCACTTTACCTGAGTCCAAATACCAGCTTTGTCACTAAATAGCTATGTGACATTGGATTAATCATAGGATTCTCTGTGCCTCTGTTCTTCCAACAATAAGACTGCAATGACGATTAAATGACAGTAATACATAGAAAGGCATAGAATACAGCCAGGGTAACCAGAGCTTATGCCACATTCATTTACAGACATGATGATAATGATGATAACTACGGAGCATGCTTTAACTCTCACACCACCTACATGTCATTGCTTGAGGCAGACAAATAAACTGATTAATCAATATGCTCTAAGATGAATACTGGAAAAATTAATGTGATAAAATATAACTGGAATGCTTCTTTATATTGTCTGGTGAGGTTTCTCTAAGGATATGGAAACAGAAGACTAGCCTCGAAACAAGACAGAGTCAGACATGGTGGTGCATACCTCTAACCCCAGCACTGAAGAGGCTGACTCAAGAGGATCTTTGCAAGTTCAAGACCAGCCTGTGGGCTACATAGGCTACAGAGTGAATGCAAGGCCAGCCTGAACTGCACAGTGAGACCCTGTCTCAAAAAGAAAAAAAAAAAAGCCTTCCTCACATAGAAAGAACTAGTCCAAAAGCCTTAAGGCAGGAAGACATTGTCTTGTTCCAAAGCAGAAAGAATGTCAGTGTGGTTTGGCAAAAGTGTAAACAGAAAGGAAGAGAGGGATGGAAGCAAGAGGGTGCTGGGGGCAGGAGCCAGGCGCTGGCTGCGCAGAAGCCAGGAGAGAATTTGGATGCTGCTTCATGCATGAAGGGATACCTTTGTTAGATCTTGCAAACTTACATGATCTCATTTATATTTTTAAGTAATCACCCTGGCAGCTATGTGTAGATTGGAATCAGGGAGATAAATCTGGAGGCTCTTGCAATAATCCAACCAAAATAAAACAAGAAGTAGCTTATAGTAGGGTGGGAGTGGCAGAGACAGAAAGGAGATGGAGTCGGGATAGGTTTTTGAAGATAAAATCAGCGGAGTATGTTGATGGATCAACAATATAGGTAATTGAAGTAAATACATTTATTAAAGGAGAAGATGTTTGGATGACATCACTCACTTTTAATACAATGCTTTAGATTTATCTTTGAACTCAAAATGCCTAACAAAAATTACAAGTTCTAAGCTGAACATAAAAAGAGATGGAGCCAGAAAAACTTTGCAAGCAACATGAAGACAATCAGAAAATACCAGTTCATAGCCTTTCTTCCATTCCTGGACCCCCAAAGCTACAAACCTCTGGAGAAAGCCATCACCTCACCTTAATGCCATGCCAGTAGGAGCCAAGCATGGCAGTCTTGGGAACGGGCCACTCCTCAACTCCTGTGTACAGCATGCAAAGGACCCAGAAGGGATGCATGCCCCAGCAGGGGCCGAAAGAGCAAAAGAGACAGAGACCTAGAATCGGAAAAACAGAGGCCAGAGATCATAAATAATTCTCAATGAATGCCATTCTTCCCAAAGGCCTAGCAGGCTCGGTTGATCCTCAGCAGACACCGCAGAGGTCGAGAGCAGGGACAGGTCCTACAGCAATTGGAAACCAGTCTCACACATCAGTGTACCATCCTGAACAGATGCTGGGAGAGGAGCAGAAATCTGAAACACCTAAATTAATATGAGCTATGGTTGTACCTTAGTGGTAGAGCATTTGCTAGAATACTGGAAGCCATGAGATCCAGCTGCAGCACCCCACACCCCAAAGAGGAAAGAAACAATACAAGCCATAATGACATTAGAACTGTATGGGTGTGTAAGAGGCTGAATTAAAATTTATAATGTAGGGCTGGGGAGATAGTTTTGTGGCACAAGTGCCTGCTGGGCAAGTGCAAGGTCCTGAGTTCGAGCCCTGGTCCTGCCAAAAAAATATATATATATATTCATAATGTATAGACTATAGAAAACTTAGGGAAAGGCAGACTAAACAGAAAAGGATTTAAATCACAATTTTAGTCCATGGTGAATCACTAAATAAAAAATTATTAAAACTATTGGATATTAATCACATATTTGATGAGCACAAGCAATAGATATGCAGTATTTGTTGTATTTGTTTTGTAAGAATTTATGATACATTATGAAGTTGTGACCTAGGTAAAAAATCTCAAATTAGTGCAAGGCACATCATTAACTGTGATATGAAGGGTATTAAACTGTAATAAAGAAGAGGAACACTGGGTCTACGGACATAGCTCAGTGGTCTAGTCACCTGCCTGGCAAGCACAAGGACACAGGTTTGAGCCATAGTACTACATGATGTGCAGGCCCTGGAACCCCACTTGTGCTGTGCAGGTCACTGAAACCAGGAGTGGTGTCACACACCCACAATCCCAGAGCTAAAAAGGCTGAAAACAAGAGGATCACTACAAATCCAGGCTGTGTATAGCAAGACCCTGTATCAAATACTTAAGTAAATAACTAATTTTTTAAATACTAGAAAAAAATAAATGAATGAAATAATAAATTTCACGGAAAAGAAACCAACAGTTGTGGGGGCTTACATAGCCTTTTAACAAAGGAAGATGGCTTGGACTTCAAAGGATGATAATTCTGCCAAATAACTAGGAAATACTTGGGGGAACTAATAGGAGATAAGAATTATTTCATATGAACTTGTCCTGGCATTGACTCCTCAGCCCTGGTG